>JAAAKL020000844.1:0-35837 GCA_010016065.2 Carybdea cf. marsupialis auct. non (Linnaeus, 1758) | reverse complement strand
ACTACCATCCAGAAATGAGGAAGATACGGGATATGAAGGACTAGAGGCCTCAGAAGACGTCGATTTGAATAGTGAGTATATCAATTGTAGTAATATAATATTTTCTCTATTTCATCCAGTTTGTTTGCTTTGTGCAACCAACAAATTTTTGTATATAAAATTGTGTAGTTTTTTTAATTTCAATATAGTAGGTCCTGCATTCAGCCTGAGAAAGATGTAAGAGTTGTGAGTCGGCAGAGTTCATTAGAGTAAATTAGCCAACACATGCACTTACTCACGTATACAAATGCAGATAAATACAAGCACACACATTCATACTCCTGTGCTCTCTCCCTCCCCCTCCTATCCCAGAACATATACAGCCAGTAAATGGCGTCGAAACTGAAAAAGTAATATGGAATCTCTTGGAAAGTCGAAAATATTGATGCAGTTACTATATCTGTTTTTTCTGCTTGGAGTATGATCTGCAAACAAGGTTAAACAGATCTATACGGAGAATTGCTCCGTAGATGAAGTTAGTACACAGCTGTGCTTTAAGATCTAGTTAGGACATGGAGACGCTGTTTCTTTTAGGTGTGTTTTAAATTCTTTGTAAAAGTAGTATATACCACCCAAATGGTGTCCATACAATGCCTTTAAGTGTACCAAAACGACGGAAAGATCTTTGATAATATGTAGACGTCGACATCTAACTCTTTACATTATTGAGACCAGTCTATCTGCGCTATCTGCTATGTCCATGAAAGGACTGGCATTGGGCCAATCAATCTGCTAAAACCCATTGAAACTTGCAAAGTGATATCCAGGAGAGAGGATTTGTTATCCGTTTTGCGGTGTTTAAGTCAAAAGTTTATGAGATATGAATTTTTGTTCTGTTCTCTATTTATGTAAACTGCTTTAGAGACTTCCCAGTAATTTCTTGAAGAATAGGTGGACAATGAATGGACATAATTCCAGTTTGTTAAAAGTTGAAGGAGAGTAAGATTCTTGTCTCCAGTTATGTTTCCATTTAGGCACATTTTATGATCTTATATTCTGATATCTTATATTCCTTAGTAAAAATCTAGAAGAAATATCGCAGATATTATCACTTTTCAAAGCCGCTGCTAGTTAGACCAGTAAAGAGATGGGAGTGGTCGGAAACCATTCGAAGATAATGACGTAAAATGTACTTCTCTGAGACTGCAGTAAGCAAAGTCAGGGTAAAATCTCCCAACAGAGTGACTTTCACTGATTTGACAAATAGAGGTATATTCAAAGTTGTAAAAGAAGTTTCATGTTTGTTTGATGGAGCTCTACCCAACTTTGCTTCCAAGTAATCTTATCGGTACATATTCTATTATTGACAAGATATTTAATTTCAAGGGGTCGAAATTCTGAAAGCTAAAACATGATTGGTGGGTTTCTTTTATGAAAAGGATACCGGAAACGCAGTCTTGGTTCTTGTAGAAATTTTATCCTTATTCATTTATCATGCATAAATATACATGTATAACTGCTGCATTCCTGTTCTTTATTTAATATTTAATAGTTAGTAAGTTTATTTTGATGGTGCTCAGATTCACATATTTTACAACTGCGAGTGTAATCATCATCTTGTGTACCAAATTGGATATCTGAGGAGTTATAACTTGCAATATTCTATGACGTATGCCTGTGCGAAGTAGATATTTTAGTTGATGCCATATGAGTAAAAGTTTGGAACCAATTTTCTAAGTGGTTTTAGATTGTTTAAATTTTGTACGCATCTTATTGTACAGCGTGATTTTATGTTTCCAAAGTGTAACAAGGGAAGCCTTGAATATACATGAAAATGTAGCATCAAAAATCTCTTTTGCTTTCATGATTTTAGTATCTAGGACTAGTTTTATTACTAAGGAAAAGCATACCATGTTCTTGTTTAAAGGCTGTTTACACTCTAAAAATATTTCTTATTTTAGTTGATGCCATATGAGTAAAAGTTTGGAACCGATTTTCTAAGTGGTTTAGATTGTATAAATTTAGTCGTTTTATTCTTCGAAAGCGGAACAAAGGGACCCTTGAAAGTAAATGTTGATCAACACGCACAAAATCTCTTTTGGTTACATGATGCTCATTTTACTAGTTAGAACTAGTTTTGTTACTGATAAAGTCCACAACATTTCTTGTTTAATGGCTGTTTGCACTTTAAATATGGTAATTCGTAAGTATGCTAAATGGATGTTACTTACTTCTGATATTTTTCTCTCCAAGTCTCAGCTGTGCATGGACTACCAGTGTATACACCTTCCACCAACATCCCAGGTAACCCATTCACCTTCGCATTTCACAGTGATTTCAATCCATCCCAACGCCTGTGCATGAAGGAGCATCTGGCATGGATTCAGGAAAGATATCAGGCAAAACAACGCACCCAGTCCTACCCGCTTCTATTACCTCATCCTAGACTAAGTGACGAAATACCTCCTCATCCGTATACCATAGGTTTCCCTGAGCGACGAAAGAGTAAACAAGTTTTCACGGCGCGTATAGTTGATAACTATAGTGATAAAAGCAAAAACGTTGAAAAACAAAGATTAAATCAATACTAGTGCCCCTGTGGACCCTTGCGTAAAGGAGAAAATTCAGTTTCTTTAATTTTTGCGTAAAAACCTGCGATTTCTAAGCAGCCGCGTTTGCTATTATCAATATTCCGAAAGAGGCCTGGTACTCATTCTCAGCTGAGTCGATTGACTATTACAACTGATTTCACATGAAGAAAAAGCCCTAAGAATTCGCTTGTTTACTCTTTTAGGCTCGCGCCGCACCATATTGCTGTGCCCATTGGATCAGTCAAAGTCTAGATCAAGAAGAGGAATCAACTTTTCCAAAATATGGTATATGTTGCACTTCTCGTGTAGTAGTCAAATTGATACACAGGGAAGCTAAGAATTTGGATCAAATAACAAAGTGTTTCAGCCAGATCTGATTTAATTTTATAGACTTCATGTATCAAAGTCACCAATAAGAGTTTCAAATAAATACGTAGTGCAAATAGTAGTAGGATAAGTAATTTAAAGCTAGAAGTATATTAAAAAGTCCATGTTGGATGTAAAACGGATTATTAAAGGTAAAGGAAGTCTTCCCCCTCCTGTTACAGAGCGTGGCAGAGAATCAAATATCCTAAGCCACGGTGTGATAAGGTAGAGCTGCCAGTTTGTTTCCTGCTCCTGTCCCCTTATCCTTTCCCACGCCAATGTTCTTTACCTATCTTCCGCCTTGTTACGGATTGACAACCAATTTAAACCATCAACCTTCTATTGCTAGACCAGCTCTGTACGGCTTGAGATTAATGTTTGTGACCTTGAGACAGTGTACTCTTATTTCTGACGGAGCAGCAACTGATATGAAATAGCTGGAGGTGGTCTACGTCAGTCTACTAGAAATTGATGCAGTTCTGTAATTATGGTATAGTTGTTAGGAGGCCACACATACGTCGATGACACATGGGACTACACGGTGGCTTTATGCCACATTTACTCCCTGCAGGTGATGTCACACGTAACTACTTGGGAAGCGGCTACATTTATCGTGCTACCAAGCCGCCTTTGTACGTCATACAACTAAGCAGAGCCAACATGTAGCCTGGCTGTAAGCTTCTGAAGCTTGAGCATTAGATCAGCTTTGGCCCCAAGTTACCGTAGCTTGCAATGGACCAATCAAAGACGACATAAACCGAAACATAATCATAATACTCCCATTGCTTCATTGACCGCAGCTATAAAATACCATGTTTTGAAATGGAAAAGGCCACGAAGTGATTTGATTGGTTGAGTGACTGAAGTATGTTTGCATGGTTCTATAAGCGTGCTTTTGAAGCTTTCATCGGTAGCAGCACGTTGGTCATCCATTTGCGCGATATGAGCTGCAAAAGTCACCTTGTTAGATAGCTACCATGTAGATTTGTGTCATCACATTAATACGCATTGGGCTCTCATACTCATCTTGCAATACCTTGACTGAACCAACTGTCCATACAATCCTGCGACCGATGGTAGTCATGTGTTCTCAGAGGGAAAACAACCCATTGAATCATGTCACTAATGGTCTCATGCTCCTAAAGCATGTGCAATTTAAGAATCTCTTAATTTGACAACTTCCACGTAATTAAGAGATATTTACTATGTTGTATACTGGCTACAGTGAAGTACCTAATGTTACCAAAAACTCATGTTTACTTTAAATAAACATGTTTTTTTAGTTATTTTATGTTAATTATGTTGCATGTCATCCATAAACTCATACCTATGGGTGTTTTACCACATTTTGGATGCAAGATCACACGTTATGTCTGTATTACTTGTCCATTTTCTTTATTCAGTGATCCATCGATTTATATCAGTCGTTATTAAGTATGGATGATAGGATGACGGGATGACAAGTGCAAGATTTAACATTTATGGTTTTTGTTTATGGGAGGTTGATGATATTCTCACGCTATATTTTAGGCCATCATTATTAGCGGTATTTCGTCAACAACATGGTAATTAATCTGATTTAGTACAACTGCCCCCAGTAATAAATTGTCTGTAAACTCACACCCGTCCTTTGCTATACAGGTGTAATGACGTTTCGTAACCCTATTCTTCTCTGGCGCTTTTCACAACTGATCCTGCTCGAGGGGTAGGGGATCATGTGGAGCCCCCTTATGTAAATTTAGAACGGTAAATCCCACCTATGGCATACATTTAGTACTACTCTTTGCAACTAGTATGGTAAAGTAGGTTTGGGTATCGGATCTATAGTCCATATGGGCCTTCTACTATATCAAGGTTATCATTTACGTCTGGGCAATATGACATTTTCGAAAAATTTTGCCATTTTTAATTTCTCCTTCAAATTTAGCCCTTTTCTTACAGTAAACAATTGAAATTACATAGTGACATAGTAAACACGGAGAGTTAATTTTTATGTGGCATAAGATGTAAGAAACATTTGCTTAAATGGGCAATTTGATATAAAATTGTCCGTTTATAGTTCCGAGTTTGTCAATTTTCAACCCGAGTACAAATTTTCGTAGCCTAAATTTTGAGCAGATTTAAACATCAAAAATACCAAATTTTTACGACATATGAAATAAAAAGTAAAATTCAGGAAGCTTCCAGTCACTAGCACATACAAGCGGAAAGTGGCAGATAAACTCTTGCCAGGGAGCTCCACGCCCCTCTCCCTTCCAAGAAGGATATTGTTGATGATAGGTAGGATTATTTGGACCTTTGGAAGATACAGATAGATAAATAGAATTTTTCTCTCATTTCATCATTTGACTCAGCAATTCAAAATCTGTTAGAAGACTTCTACGGAGACAATCTGAAGAAACGGACGATCCAAGACAGAAAAGGTACAGTGGCATTGCTTTACTAAATCTCTGATTATAATTTATTCTTTACTGTGAATTTAACAACGATTTACTTATTTACTCAACATATCATTCCTTTCACTGTCCCATCCATCTCTCTCATTCAGTTATTTGTTCATTCACTTCTTCATTCATTCATTCATCCAAGAAAGAATTCATTTAATCATTTAACTTACTAATTAATCGTACTTTTGAAAGATTACATATATATATTTAGTCACTCTATCTTTTTTAGTCGTCCGCGTTTTAATTGATTATTTCGTTTCGTTACCTATGCATTACTCTATTTGTAACTTTCCCCCATTTATTGATCATAAAGTTATCAATTTACCTGTTAATGCTTTTATTCTCTTATCACTTTTCCGTCATTCATTAGTTCACAAGTCTATTTAATAGTGATTTCTGTTGCCGTCCATCTAATTATGAGGGCTCTTTCAATCTTGCCTCGAGTCATTTTTATTTCAAGTCATTCATTTTCTCATTGTTTAGGACTTGATTGATTCATTACTTCATCCGTCATGTCATACGTCCGACTATTCTCCCTCCGTTCCTTGATGCATATTCGTCTTCACCCCTTACTTGAGCCTCTTATCCATTTCATTATCTAATATTTTTTGTAGTTATTTATTAACTTTCTGTATAATTTGGGTGCTCATCAAATCATTTCTGTACTTGTGGATAGAAGAAACAGAACAATGTAAGAATTCAGAAAGGCCTTAGACAGTTTTTACAGTCAACTACACTACCTGACTTTCCTGTATTTTGCAAGGTCAAAACAAGGAGAATTGGTGATAACTTCTCTCGTAATCAACCATAATGTAACTAATTAAAATGATGAAGCTGGAACTGAAGTTTCAACAATGAATGAAAGATGACATTTTGCACTGTGAGATGTAATTTACACATAATAAAAGTTGCAACTTTGAAATAGTAGCGAACACTTGGCAGGTTATATGTTTTTTTTTGGGGGGGGGGTCGAAGTAAGGGGAAGGAAGATAACATTTGACATATCCAACAAATGAGTGGTCATAGTGTTATTCAATGATGAAATAAAATGAAATTGCCGTAGTGTTTATTAAGCATAAACACTAACTTTAGTGTTATGGGGATTGATTTGTCGTTACTAGAGACTTCAGGATATTTTTATTTTTCCCAAGAAATATTAATTTGAGAGTTGGAGTAGGCGGGGAGAGAATTCTTGCCCTAAGTGTTCTTCTCTGATTTTAACTACGTATCTTTAGAACATTTCAATCTACTGGACTATGGTTTTCAGATATAGCATCTACAACATGAAGGGATATGGCATTTTATATGAATTAGTATAATAAAATAAATAGAATCAATAAATGCATGGTTACGTGAATATGGATGCTTGTTAAAGATGAATGTTATAAACAAGGGAATCTACAAACTTCTGTTTGCTACGTGTTTGAATAACATTCTCAACAGCTTTCCTTATTAAAGTCATCCAACGCAAAAGATAGCACGTTAACAAACACTGGAAGTAAAGCCTATCTGCTCCACTTATAAATGGAAGCTTTTTTAGATTGTGTAATCTTAGATCCCCTTAAACTAAGCTTAAACAATTCTTAAAATTTCTTGCTATTGCAGGTCAGTTAAGAAAACGTAGCAAAATTAAACCCCAAGGAAAGAAGAAGACTGGAACGAGTAAAATGGTGGCAAGCCATTATGGCCAAATAAAATAAGAAGCACTTGGAATCGCCATGTAAATTTGTAAATATTACATCATTGACTGTGAAGGTCCTTCATCTGTGGCTTTACCATGAAAAACGAAAGAGTACACGCAATTAAAAAATGTTGTGTTAAACAACTAGAACTTTAAATCGTGCATTTAAGATATAAACTTTGCGTTATTTTCGGTGTCATGACATGATCTTAACGTCAGTGAGATATAACGCGAATAAATAAGTGACCTCATAATCATTCTGAGAATGTTAAGTGAAAGAAGTGGAAGTACCTGCAGATATTATCCAATACAAGTTGAGCCTTCAGATTCACTGCTAACACTTGGAAAAGACCGAGAGATTTGGACTTGGTTATTTCCAACCCAACATCCAATCGAGTTTACCTGGTTGTTCCTCGAGATGGTTTCTATTTGTTATGAGGAAGTCGTTAGTAGTTAGTCATGCTATAGTCTTCATTATGAAGATGACGTAGAGGACTGTAACGCTAGGTACGCTACTTTTATTGAATGGGGCATATTGTTGCCTTTTCCGTAATTTTTTGAGAACAAGAAATCAAAGGGGAAGTGCATGGAACATTACGAGTTCATCACGTATAGCAAGTGATTGTGCATGGTCGTATTTTTCTCGTTTGCTTAATAAGGAACACGTCATACCAAACTGACTTTAAGCTCTCCGTGGGTCATATCCTTCGCATGGGAAGAAGGTCTGGTCTTTAACACGAAACTACTCTCTCGAGAAAAGCGAAAAGATCGTAAATTTGCAATAGCCACAAACATTATTCACGACTTTCAGTTTTGTAGGGGAAGTGGTTCTCACGGGGCAATGTTTCTTTCCAATGTTATGTAATCAACCATTCATCTCTTTTGAATATATATTCCTGTAATATTGGTGTGTATTGGTGGTTCATTACTAGAGCTACGATATTTTTTTGCTGATGAAACTTACTATTGAGACGCAGGAGCTGTTATATTCTATCAAAACTATCGGAATCGGTGGTCGATTTTTTTCTTTATTTGCTTGTTACTTCTTTATAAACAGATGTATGTGAAAGGGTGTCGTTTGTGTTTTCTACGTCCCTCTCCAAGATTTCATCATGTTCATTATTACATCTATCCTTAGAACAATTGAAACAATATCTGAGCTCGTTCCTCTTAAGACAGCATGTCCCTTAGAAGTGTAGTTTATTCTGTTATAGATGGAGGCAATAACTTAATTCGATTATTTTTGTCATATGTTTTAAGTTTTGAAGATAGTTCATTCACATCGGTAAACATGACGGTCATAAACCGCGCTTTCAAATGGGTCATTTAAACAATGAAAGAAAACTAGGTTTACCTAATTAGGTTTTATATAAACTGTAATGAAACAGTACTGATTTTCAGATATAACCGTCACTAATCTGACACACTATAATATCAAGGGTGTCACACAAGCATGTACTGTTATTCCTCTGTCCTTCCTGTTATTACCTCCAGTATTAAAATGGGTAACTTTCATTTCTTTCCTACATCGACTTATGTTGTAAAATGTAGTCAATGTATTCATTTTTTATTTCGTTGCGAAGAGAACCGCTGTCCGTATTTGCAATTCCAACTAGCGTTATCCCTATTCTTCGACCAAGCCGACTTTTTTGTTTTCAAAGTGTCATCACCAGCTGAGAATTGGGAGCTAATGTGGGAACTAGAGAAAGGTAAACTGTGTTACCACCGGGTCACCATGCCTCAGTTCATAGATCAGCACGCCGTAATTGGGTGGGTCCTGAGTTTTGTCAGAGTTGGAGTTTCTGAGATAAAATGCGAGTTTTGGTTGTGGTATTCGGAGGATTTAAGTCGTTTATGGCTATGTAAGTCTCAGATATTTGGTTTAAAACGCTATCGATCGAAAGGAAAATTTAGCTCACCAATGTTGCGGGTCTTAGGTGAATTAGTTTTTTACTGATAAGGACCCGTCAACTTTGAACCTAGAATACGTCCTGTGGCTCCAATATTAATGTAATAGACTTTTTGATATATCAATGTCATGAAAAATTCAAAAGTTTTGCCAACTAACTTTATGGATAGCAACTGACTTTGCTAGACATACGCGTTCACGTAAAATAGAAAGGTCTTAAAAATGTTCCTTGAAGGTTTTAGTTAAATAATTTTTGGGACAGAAGCTAGAGAAACTGAAATTGTATCATCTCCAGGATAGGATGTGCTTCTTTTCTAAAGTATCCTTTGAAAGTTACCATTTCATATTCTGTTTTCTTTTTCTATCATCGGGTTTCCATAGCCCAGTTCATAGATCAACAGGCCACAGTTACATAGGCCCCGGGTTCGAATCTGGGTTCACTTTTCTTTATTGTCTCTTCGGAATTCCTTTGTGGTAGGAATACTCATACATTAGCGTCGACATGAGACTCTAGATAGTACTTAGAGATGTCTTTCCATGCTCTTTGAGCTTTATTGACATTCAACAAATATTGAAAGTCACACTTGATGAACTAAATGGTATGATAATTGCATGGTACTATCATATGACTTCATACGTCGTACTTACTAATCACCATCGATTGTTGCTAAGTATCGCGAAGTATCATACATAATCGGCCTCCGCTAACTCTTGTAACCCCCGCAGATACCTGGATTGTAGTTTTTAATTTCATTGCCCCTCGTAGGTGATATAAATTTCCGTTAAGAACTACCGAGTCAATCTTTTCAAATATACGTGTTTTTGTACCATGTAACACTGTCAGTTATAATAGACTGCGAAACAGGTTACCTGAGCAAAACTGTTTTCGTACAGTCTTCTCTTTCTTTGTCTATTACATTATATGCCTCTTAATAGTTTTTGGCAAGCGCTTGGGGAATAGTTTTTAGTGGTTGGCTCATGCAGTTTATGTTTTAGTTTCGAATCAACGGAAGTTGAAAGTTCGATTCAACACACCGTTACACCCTCAAAAAATCCTTTTTCCTTGTACAGCCTTGGACTCTCGGGGTGGGTAACTTTTAGTCAGATGCAACACATAAAATATAGTTCTTATGGTGAGAGTGCAACAAGCATTCCATAGACGCCCAAAGCCGCATCAGCTATACAGATCTCCAACTAGTGACCCCTAGCGGCGAACTAAGATAAAGATAACTTGGTCAATGTTAAGCACTTCGAAATTAGATGCTATCGTGCAGAAAGTTTAAATATTTGATAGCCGAGATTCTAAGTAAGAGCAGACAAAATCAATTTCCAATGATACATTGTACCAACACTGAGGCATGGATGGTACTGTCGCCTTTTCAGACGCAGTTTTGAGAACTTTTGAACCAGGTCATACATCTTGGTAATCTGCAATGACGATACCCTTTTGTTGATGAAGAGGTCTGGTTTGGGAGTGGAAATGTCGCCCTTCTCACTAATTTTTGGGACATGGTCAAAAAGTACAGGAAGCGCCAAATTTTACAGGACGGATGATTTAGTGAAATTGTTTGAAACTATCTTCAAGAGAAAGAGTTCTGTAGCCCACAGAGCGTGGTTGGGACTGGGGACGAGCCGATTCGTGACCTTTTATTTTTAACTGTACAAATATCGATTCTGGATTTCGACATATCCTACACGGATGCCAAGACAGACAAGACACAGATTTATTATATTTGGATTATTTGCTGACCAGGCTTACCCATGCGTAGCTTAACCAGGGAAGATGGGGAGACCAAGACTGAAATTCCAGAGGCGTTGCGTTAAGAAGGGTGTTTCCCGCAGAAAACTAAACCTTTTATTCCTGAGAATGCTTATTTAGGCTATATCCTGGCAATTATCATATTTTGCTATCTTGAACTTTTTGTAAATTAGTAATTTAATTTTTTGTTACTGCATGAGGGTGGGGGCACGGCCAACAGGCCTCCCATTTAATGCCGTACAGTTGGTAAGATACTTTAGGTATACTATTTCAATTAACATACTTTTGATCTTTCATGCGGGATGGATTATGTCATCTTTGTCAAAAGTGTCCGAATTTTCAATATAAATTTTCCATGACAAACTTTGTGACATGTACCATATCTTTTTGGTATTAGAGATTCAGAGATTCTCCACTGTATTTTAAAAGTAACAAATTGTCATAAGATGAAGTTATTTTAGCCTACCTATTCAAACGATCATAAAAATGGCACTTTGTAATGTCGATATGTAGGATAATAATCATACATTGCAAAATTTTATTGGACCGATGGTTCTTAATCTATTTTATGTCACCTTATCCTAAAATAAGATGTGCAATTTGTTGCTTTGTCACAGAATCTTGTACTAAATCGATAATTATGTTGCAAGGCATAACTTTATTTTATCGCTATTACAAACTTTGATTCTGGTAACTAGTGGCTACCCATAAATTATACATAGATGTTATCAAGGAATGCTTTTATTAGGTACAATCTCCTTTATGATTGGTATGACAGCCTTTTAGCGTAGGGAACCTCTTGCCACAAAATGTATAAGTTGGAAATATAGCAGTGTGCAGCTTGAACGTTGACTAAAAGTGCAGAGAATCTTTACCATCCTGTACTTTTCACTACACAGGAGGTACTGTGCTCACCCACATTTGTGACAAGTCGAAATGACATATCGAAATTTTCGACACAGGTTTTTGTGTTTATTTGAGCAAAATATACGTATTTACTGTCCGCTATAAAGTTATGGGTTTATTAACTCCAAAAAATCTAACCTGAAACTGCGAAATCCAATTTTTCCTAAAAGTTTCAGTTGTTAAATTCAACCGAAAATATTGTGTCCCATCCCTATTGTGTCCCATCCCTATCGTGAAATGGTAATTTACTCCTAAGTCAACTGATACCAGGAAAATTGCAGGACTTTTTTCTGCATAACTATGATATGCGAAAATACGACATGTTAACGGTATCAAAAATATATTTTGCCGAGTAAAACTGAGATGATTCCTTTATTTTACGTTAACTTCCATCTCCCAAGACGTGTATCCACAAGAACAATTAGAACGTCAGGCGGCAAAATGAAAGAAAAGTGTTAAATTGTTTTTTAACGCTGGCTACGCATTAATTGGTGACCGAATAGGGACAAGAAAGTACTAAAGAAAGTATGTCACTCTATACGTTTATGTGCACAGTCATTGCTTCGTTGTCAAATGCCACTGAAGGCGCGAAAGTGTGGTATCTATTGCAATGAAATGGAACAATGCCTCGCACTCTCTGGCTGTAGCTCTAGGTGTGTATATTTATTAACTGTAGTATTCATGCGGGAAAACATTACTCATCAACAAGAGGGTAATCCACTTGGAACACAGATGTCAGAAATCTATGCCAACCAAAAAAGTGTGAGATATAGGTAGGCACAGCATCTGAGACAAAGGATATTCCATTTACCTTTCTTGCATTTTCTGCACTAAAATATTAAAAAGCGTTTGGATCTCGGAGCTACTTGAAATCTATTTCTTTGTAAAAATTACATGATAAGCAAGGGGATAAAAGCTTTATTTTGTTCTTAATTTAGGGAAATTTGTCAAATAATAAGTCAGACTCTTTTAGTCAATTTTCGAGCGCACTACAGTTTATAAACACAAATCTTAAAACACTGATAATAGATTGAATAAAATTTAAATTCGGAAATGAAAGTTTCAAGTCTCTAATACTAAGAGGCGACAGATGGCAGCCACCAAAGCCAAATGCCACCGTCGGACCAGAGCAGGGTTAATACGTAACTCATTTTTACATTGTTGCTAAGGACATTTTGGGAATAGTTTGCTTGAATATTGCATATAAAGTCTTAGTATTGGACAAATTGGCGATGCTGGGCGTTTTGGTGTTAGTATCTGCTCATTCCTGGTGAATGTATATCGGTCTATGTGTTATATGTAAACGATAATGTACTTCCTCCAAGCACTTATTCCACATATACTGCGTAACTCACAGAAACTTTATTACAACCACAACACCTTTCCAGCGATAGTATTTGAAAAAAAGTTGCAAAAGTTATGTCGCCTTATATAACAAAATACAACAATGCTGTCTTTGTGCAAGTTTTCACAATGTTGGTAGTAAAATAATAGCATGAGTAGTAGTAATAGTAATAGTAGTAGTAGCAGTAGCAGTATTAGTAATAGTAGTAGTACTAGTAGTAGTAGCAGTAGTAGTGGTAGTAGTTTTAGTAGTAGTAGTAGTAGTAGAAGTAGTAGAAGTAGTAGTAGTAGTAGTAGTAGTAGTAGTAGTAGTAGTAGTAGTAGTAGTAGTAGTAGTGATAGCAGTAGTCGAAGTAGGAGTAGTAGCAGTTGTTTTTGTAGTAGTAGTAATAACAGTAGTAGAAAAAGTAGTAGTACCAGTAGTAGTAGTAGTAGTAATATCAGTAGTAGAAACAGTAGTAGTACCAGTAATAGCGGTAGTATTAGTAGTAGTAGTGGTAGTAGTAGTAGTAGTAGTAACAGCAGTAGTAGAAATAGTAGTAGTACCAGTAATAGCAGTAGTACTAGTGGTAGTGGTAGTATTGGTTGTGATGGTAATTCCAAAAAGCCACGACACTCATATCTAATAATGTTCCTTGCAGTACACAATTTAATCTTTACCAGATGTTTACATATACTGCTTCTACAGACATTGTCATACAATGTATAAGGATGCATGAAAGCGGTGCAGACCTTCTTGACAAATATGACATCAAAATCTAGAAAAATTATCTCATTTGTTTTTGGAGACTTAAAAAGACTAGTTTACCAGTCTATTTAAGGCAATTTGTCCACAGAGCACCGACATGGCGTGGGTACATTATGATTTCTAATCAATGAAGTCACATGTACCATCGCCATACAACATGGCATCAATTTCATGAGAAAAATCTTTATCTTCTTCCTGGCTTGAATCTGGTGTACATTCGCATTTTCCACACTCAGGATCTTCAATTGTTTTCTGTTCTTTTACACCCTGTGATGAAAGGCCTTCTTCCTTTTTTTCTTTTTTGGTATCAACGGCTTTAGTGTCATTTTCAACGCTTTCCTGACCAGAACTCTCGTTACTGATCCCATTTTCGTTGTTGGCAAGAGTGTATTGATCGTCAAAGAGATGGTCCAACCGATTTGCCACAGTAGACATTTTGACATTTTGAGACTGCTTTTCAGTGAATGGTAAATTCAAGCTATCTTTGTTAGAGAAGTCAGCTATGTCGTCAATGTTAAAACCAGGTGTATTGGACCTCTTTGTTATAGGTTTTTTTATTGTGATGCTCTCTTGCATTATCTGCTCTAGATCTGCCGTCCCTAGAAGAACACAGATTAGTAACGTTAGTACGTAGTTGTATCTAGACGCGCTTGTCGACGACTGTTTGTCGTTAACAGTGATAGATAGTACGCATTCGAAACTGATAAAGACTACAACCAACTCTCCTTACAGCAAGTGCATGTTTTACTTCTAGTTTTTATCTTTTTAAAGTCAAGAAATATGTTTGTCTTTCCAAAAGCCAGGGTTATCATCTTTTATATATTTTGTAAAACAAATTCTCTTTGTCCATAGATGACAAGCCTCGATAACGTAAAGGCCATGACATTAGCTAATAGTCAACTTTCAAGCGAGACAGTCATCCTTACCAGCATGTTGTGTTGTCCCAGACAGCATAATTTTGCCCGTTATGATATACTTAATGAGTCTGTTGTGATATACTAAACTACGATAGGCTATGCTGTATGCCATACTCAACTGTATTGCAATATACTATACTATACTTTATTTTACCATATACTCTTCCACTAAAACACACCGCTGTATTGTACTATGCTCCACTACACTGTACTTTACTATGATATGTTACACTATAATATATATATATATACACACTTTACTACTCTATACTTTACTATATTATACTATACTATATGTACTTTATTATACTATACCCTATGAAGTCATAAAATACGCACTGTTATAACCTGTATTGAGTCGCGACGATAGAATCCGCGTCCTACTATATGAAACACAACGATTCGAGCATTGCACTGCATGTTGCAATATAAGAAAACAATCTTATCTTTATTTGGGATTTGGGTTCTACCTGCCCAAGGAGCGAGTTAACTATTTGGTCGCATTGCTTGTCACCTCGACAAAACTCCATTTTTGCGGAAAACAGCGTTGATCCTGTTAAACAGAAGAGCTATCGTAAACCATTCCACTGTAAATGTTTATGAACCTACCTATATTGATAGAAAGTACCGCTGGTTCAGTTGACGGGCCTTTGATTACTCTGTGCGACACAAAAGCAGGTTTAAAGTTGCCTTTATAACCAACAAAGGCAACAGCTCCTCCTGGGCCAGCATTTAAACTTTTCGGACCGCCTACAGTGGCCTAGGGAAAGGGAAGAAACAACTACAAATAGAATATTATATAACACTGGAATTTTTTTGTTATTGTCTCCCTTTTGCTTCTCCACTGTCTAGAACTTATACTTATAGTATGTCTCCTGATTAAAGTAACATAAGTAATAGAAATTGTCAGTGATAGTTCCTGGTTACTTTGACGAATTGTCCATATGGAGATTTTTTATTCGGTAGGGAAAACTAGTACTATAATTGTGACTGGAAATACATGTGGACAAGCTTAACTTTTTAGATTAAATGTCTAAAAATATGCAAATTGATATGACATTTACCGTCTTTATGAAAACTCTTGCCTTGTACATACCCATGTTTTTGAATGCGAGATAAACTATTACCATTCCGCTTGACTGATGGCCGGCTGCCTTCCTGAGCACAGCCCCTTTATCTCCTCCTTGTCACTTCTCTGCCACTCCCTCCCCTTATTGCTACTTCTAATGCTGTCCGAACTTTACTCTTTTTTATCTCATCCGCTGTAAGTGCCCGTACCTTCTAAACCTTCTCTCACATAAGTGTTTCTCATGCTGTATATTTTCAATTTTTTCCTTAGGTACCTATTCTTACTGTTTTGTGCTTAACTTTTGGCCAATCGATCAACACCGATTTTGCAATGATATTGTATCATAGTTACTTTAAATTTTCAGTGTCTTCTTCTCGTTAGACATTCGTAACACCAAATAGTTATTAAAAGTACCAGGGAAACTTTCAGTGAGCTTTGGACAGATTTATACGGCAGAAGGCAGTCCTTCCATTGTCAAGGCACATTGAGGAAAGAGGCCGATTTCGGAAACTACTTAGAACTGAGAATTGATTTCCACTGCTGGTTGACATCGATTAAATACCGGGACTAAAGAAATAAAGAGATCGTCCGTTTTCACCGCAGGTCAGTTGTTACAACACAGGTTTCGAATGCTTGATTCTCAGGTTGGAATCCTGGTGGTGACATATGCTTTATTTCTGCCATATCTCTGCAATACTTATCAGTTGAAGCACATTGTTCTTTCTAATACTTCTTAAGCTATTAATAAGATGTAAGGAGTTGTAAGAACCAATGAGCTAGGTCTTAACCCTATTCCTATTGGGGAGGTGGGTGCGTTAAATCAACCCTTGACGTTTTGAAATCGTGATTGCTCTAAAACTATTCATCATTTTGGCCTCAAATTTTGTGACTTTTCCTGAAATATATTATACAACGTTTTCACACATATTTTTTTCGGTCACACTTACGTCCGCTCCGGCTGTGACATAAATGACACATTGCACCATCTAGTGACTGAATCAAACAAGCCGATCACCTTTGTAAGTCTCTGTTTTAATTTGCTCTCTTTGCCAAACCCGACCCTTTGACTCCTCATTAAGGTTTGATTTGATCCTCCTCTATGTTCTGGAGTGATGGGGTAGATAATTTGTTTCTTACTTAGAGGGCGGCATGTCTAGAGGTTGATTCCCTCAGTTACCTTAGCTAGGCAGTTCTAATGGTCATTTATTAGCATCATTTGTAATGCTCGAGTATCATGAACAACCTCTTAGGTCTTTATGACAAGTAAAGGACTGATGTGCCTCACAGATTCGTCATTGAACAAAATCAGTATTTCAATTAAAATTTAAACAATGTGATATAAGTGTGATGACGTCATGGAAAAATGACAGATAATAATAGGCATTCTAGCTATTAATAATCAATAGCCACGTTTATACATCATGATTTTAGGAATATCAGGTCTCTACCACTAATAATTACAAAAAAGTACTTACATCAGCGAAATATTTAGATAAAAAGTCAAAAGATGGTGATATTATAGCACATGCTATCTTGCTTTATCAACATGCCAAATTTCAACGTTGCTGGACTTAAAATTCTTACGCGCCAGAGTGGGGTTGAATCAACCCCCTCTTAATCAAAAGTTAGTTAGAATAGGGTTTAAGTCATAACCAAGGATATCTCTTGATGATTGAACAAGGCCAAAGTTGTAAGAGTTGATACACGCCCGTAGCTGAGAGAGGGTGCTAGGAGAGGCGTAGCGCCTCCTCGAAGATTTCCTAAAGTCATATAGCTACCACCCTGGGAAAGAAAAACGATTTTTTTTCATTAAAAATATTTGTAAAGGCTCAAGCGAGGTCAGCTACGGGGTTGACTTGATATTAAACATTTACTGAATACGTAAATTTTACAACTTACCAAAGCATTGCTTGCCATTTTGTTAAAATATCTTGTGTATCTTCCTTTGGATCCTAAAAGAATCAAGGTTCTTGTAGGTAATGAATGAATCCATTTCTTGATTTTGGAGCTGGCAGTCACGTCAATGTTACTGTTAACGTAGAACTTCTCAAGGACCGTTACCTCTGGAAGGCGGTATGCAACAATATTGATACCATTCTTGTTAGGACTTTGTTCTTCGTCATCGACCACTATTGAGGAGAATGAGGTTGAACAACGCCTCTTCTTAAGGCAACCACGAGCACGGATGATTACATTGATACCTGGCGAAAGAAAGTGCAAGCGTCTTAAGAGTCGGTTGTGAATGGGAACATAGGGAACAAATAGCAAAGCAAGATATTGTACAAAGTTCGATTAACTATTAATCAAATAGTCAAATAATAGAATGATAAGGTCAGTCAATCAAATGGATTGGATATGTTGCAAGAAATAAATGGAACTGAACAAGTTCTTCAAGGTCGGGGGTCGATAAGTTTAATCAGAGGGGAAACTTGATAGCTTGAGAGATTTATTTGGTTTGATTTTATTGGATCTTTAAGCTCAGAGAAAAGCAGTGGTATTAGGTAAAAATTAACGTTTCTAATAATATAAAAAATCTTGAGGAGTAATGTCGGTTCCTTTAGTTAGGATTCTGTTGCTTTGAGGGGATCATCATCCTGGCCTTTCTTTCAAACAATATGTAAATAGCTCATCTATAAACCAGTTTGTTCCGTTGCCTTTATTCAAAGCAGTGAATGCTAACATCTTTTTTCATCGTGCAATCAGCCCTTAAAGGTATATCAGGGATTACTTTACCATATAAAAGATAGGGAGCAGTGCTAATTCAAGCATAGGAAGTTCAAATTAGCAGGGTTCTAATCGGAGAGCAGGTAATTAAGGAAGTGCGTTGCTCAGTCAATTTGGAGGAGACTCTTTTTATTTGAACAATCGATTTAGCTAGCTTTACACACAGAAAGACATGCACAAGGTCACAGGTATTAGTACACAAAAAGTGGCCGTAAATGTATTTTTCTTATCAGCACATAACATAAGGTTATGCTTGCAGTTATGTGTTATCGCTTCCTTTGACTATAGACACGTCAGAGAACCCTTATTGAATCTTTTTGGTTGGAGATCAAAGGCTGTGGATCAATCAACATCCTCAAAGCGTTTGATCAACATGCGTCAAAGGATGCTCCATTCATTGAGTTTCATTGCCAATTGGCAATGGTATACTCTACTTAAGAGCTGTTCCATTAATTAAGACTCCTACCTCCTTCTCGAATGGCATCCTTTCCATTTCCAGTCACGTTACCTAGGAATAAAAAAGGAGTAGGTGTTAGATTTCGTGTAACTGCAAACTTTGAATCTGAAAAGTAATATCAAAGAGCATTCAGCAGAGGGCGGATCGAGCGTAACACCCTATGTAATTTTGAAATTTTAGTTAATGAGATACGATATTGGTTCCTTTAAGGTAAGGAGGTGTACATGTGCATATTCATTTGCAGCGTTACGAAAGCACCACGGTCGTATCAAACATTGATACATAAATGACCGAATTTAATTTATATCACTCCACGCAGCTTCTTTTACCATTTGTCCAGTGGGTTGCAGTATCCCTTTGCCTCTGGGTGTTATCAGATAGCATAATATTTTTCGTT
Organism: Carybdea cf. marsupialis auct. non (Linnaeus, 1758); assembly: GCA_010016065.2. Classification (NCBI taxonomy): domain Eukaryota; kingdom Metazoa; phylum Cnidaria; class Cubozoa; order Carybdeida; family Carybdeidae; genus Carybdea; species Carybdea cf. marsupialis auct. non (Linnaeus, 1758). Next base: position 16,543 of record JAAAKL020000844.1, on the reverse strand, counting down.
AGGGATTCGCTTCCATCTTAGAATACCCAAGACACTCTCATGATTAAAAGTTGAAAAGTAACACATCATCTTTCACCGCGGGATTGCCTAGATTCACAGGCCTGATGGCGTTCTTTTACTAATCAAGTCACATGGCGTACAGTCACTGGTTTCAAAGATTTTGCTGAGTGAAATGTCGATGTTCAGCGGTGGAGGAGTGGAAGCTGACGTAACAGCTAGGGAGAGAAAATAAGTTATCATCGTAAGTCATCTGTCTCAGTTAGTATAGCACCCGTGGAGAATGTTTGGGTCACGTCTTTGAACCCTGGAGGTGATACAATTGTTTCTATTTCTCTAGTATCTTTCCTCAGCAGGAAGTAAATTTAAACAATTTCTGAGAGGAATCTCACAAGCCACGTCACTGATTTACAGAATGATTTTGCAACCGTACCTCTACTGTTGCCGGACTGCAATAACATGGATATGGCGAGCTGAATATATGCTATAACAGTTCAAATATGCATATTTTTTTTATGTATCATTCTGTTATTTGGAAATACGCCTACCGTGCATTTGATGGATAATATCAATCAATCTAGCTGAGCTTGATCTATCTTAAGGAATCCTCTCTTCTGATATAAAATAGAGGCCACACTATCTAAAAATTGATTAGTCCTTGGATAACTATTAGCATTCCACTATTGAATAACAGGGTGCTAACTATTTTTTAAGGGACCAGGTGTTAAGCTCGGGCTGTATGTTGCCGTCCCCTGATCGACACGTAGGCAAGATTTTATTATCGGAGAGAAAAATGTAGTTTGGGGGTTCAATAAAGGCAGGTTATTTGGGTGTGTGTCTTTTTAGGGTGTCAACGTTCCTTGCTGTTCTTCAGCAGATATATTGGCTGCATTCCTGCTACACTCGATACTTATTTGAACAAATATTTTACAACTGTAATCTGGACGTTCAATCTGATTTAACAAGTACTAAGGACGTTTAATCTGATTTATACAATACTGGCATAGGGGTAGAGTGTCAGACTCACAATCCGAAGGTTTTGAATCCGAACCGACCCTAAGTTTGCCTGCCACAATCCCGGAGGTACTTTCCTCTGTCATCTACTCTCGTTAAGTGGGAAGCTTTCGAGAGGTAGGACGGAGAGGGGACTGCAAGTATGAATAGCAAGCATGAATAGCAAGCATGAATAGCAAGCATGAATAGCAAGCATGAATAGCAAGCATGAATAGCAAGATTGTCATCCGAATAGTAAAAGTAACCTCGTTCCTAGTAGTGTCTTCGGCCTTGAACAGGGTGAATTAATTAAAAATAAATAAATGAGAAAATATATGGTTACATCTAGTAATGGATCTATCCAGAAATAGTTTATCCGATTACTTACATTGACACGTGCATTTGCATTTTGGTAACTTTCCTTGAGGGTGATTCCCTACTTGTCCTCCTTCTGGCTCCTTATACTTTATCTTTACGGGAATAGCTAAGACAGGAAGATCACTTGATTTATTAGTTACAGGTACATAATTACTACAAACATACATGTAGAGAGCAACTATCAAATATAAAATTCTGAGATTATGAAACACATAATGTCTAATAAAAATAAAGATGAGTGCATGTTTACAGCAAGTTTTAACGCTGTGTTTCATCACAAACGTAACCAGATATAGTGTAATGCACTAACATAGCCCAAATTGGTTAAGCATTGTATGTTAAACATGTCCTTACAGCATGTCATTCAGTTCCTTATCAAATTGTTGCAAGAAGTACAAAGATATACATCTCCTGTAGCGCTACAGTGATATAGCATGCTGCACTGGCATATCTAAATTGGTTAAGCATGTTGTGTTACGCATACCCGCAGTGCTTACTGCTTGTAATTAGGTTCCTCGTCAAATTATTGCACGAAGTAGAAAGATATAAATTTTTATACTTCTACAAAAGGTGAGCAGGGAGCAGGCATTTGTTTAGTAATAGAATTTTACCCGTGTATACCAAAAATTGGTTTGGGTAACGGAATTATTTTCGCCCTTTTGCCGGAAGTTGGTCACAGAAAGTTTCGATCGTGAAGGAGAAAAACTTTTCAGTAGAATTTATATTATAGCAGAAGTTGATTTTTTGCACATAAGCGAATGTATGTTTTCTGTCGCTTATGGTATTAAAAACCGTGTATGTTGAAAAAAACATTTTTTCTCAACAGACGGCCAACTTTTTGTGTGTTTCATAAATGTAACTTTCATGCGTAAAGGTATTGAGTTGATGTTAATTTTTTTGTCAATGCTGGCAGAAAATTGAGTGGCTGTTAGGAACGGATAAATTGTTTGCTTGAGCGTCAAACCAAAAGATGTCTGTTACTCATCGAAATCTCAACCTCAAACCTCAAGCTGTTTTTTTAAAATTGTGTGTCTCAAGCTTCCTCAACTTACGTATCACTGTTGAAATGATTGAAAGCCCTTCACCAATTGCATTTGTGACAATCTGGGTCCATGGAAATTCTGTATCACCCTTGAATCCCACTAGGGCAAGGGATCCTTGCTTCAAGGTGTACTGCATGTAATAGTCGATGGTGAGACTTCTCTGTAAGTAAATAAAAAAGAAACATTTGTAATATAGACAACAATTATTACAATTACAACAAGTAAGATTATAACAAAATCACGGCACTGCACAACGATTTCGCCGATTGCTGCATCTATAACATTTTAAATTCCAATCACTGCATTCGGATCTCCACTTCTACATATTCCCACATACGAGTTTTCGAGGTAGGTTGTTGAGATACTGACGAAGTTGCAGACGTTAATTATACCAACTTAAATTCATGTTAAAATGATACTACCGTACATTACATTTAGAATCATATTAGTAAGGCTAGTAAGGAGAAATATCTTGGTTCGAAGTCACAGAAGCTTGTCAGCATGACCATTTCAACCAACTTTATGTAGTCTTGATAATAGGCAAGCCGGTAAGAGACGTTTAGAATGAAATGGGTTATTGTTGTTTAGGAAACGGTCAACTATATTGGCTGCGTCTGGCAGAAAAAGAGTGTCACAAGTTCCTTGGTGTCGTTACTTTGTTGCTATGTTTTAGTGTGGAGGCATTCTTAACTTATCAACAACAGTCAAAATGGTGTCCGTAAACAGGAGCACTCGGTGTTTGTTCGCACACCCATTTTAGTGCCCGTAATAGCGTCATTAAGCTTGTAACAGTGAAAATCACTCACTGACAATGAAAAGGATAAAGTAGCTTTAAATATAAGCTGGTGGAAAGAGTTTTAAAGTTTTTCTCTTTGCGTGCTGCGGTATAAGCTTTTGATTAAGTCCCCAGTGACATGAATGATGACTTTTTTGAAAGACAGTGTGTCATTTACATGACCAGGAGACGCAATCGCCGTTCAGTGTCTGCCGTAACTGAAAGTTAATATTAATTACCAGCTGATTTTCCGCATGTCTCCAGAGCCCTTTTGTTGCTATCAATATGATAGTCTGATCAGGAAAGTCGTCCACCTTCTGCCCAGTTTTGATGACGTTACCCATAGAGTCCAGCCCTACTACATTCAATCCAAGTACATTTGGGCTTGTTTCTATGCCATTCACTTTTATGGAAGCCCTCTTATAGTTACAGTTGTTACTGTAAATCCGTGGCTTGTCTTCGCAAGTTTCCGACAAGATGTCAATCTTTATTCCTAGTAAAAATTGGAAGTAAACAATTTATGATGATGGAGTAACCGATATAGAACATTAACACATCACTGACCATTGAAGCGGATTACTGAGCAACTGACCCTGTCGTGCAAAGAGCAAGTTAATAATGAATGATGAAGTTATCGTAATAATGATGAAAAAGTTTCAACGTTTTGACATGTAGATGCCAATGTGTCTTACTTTTTTAGCTACCTTGCAATATTCCTTTTATTTAGCAATACAATGCCTAAAAGAGCAATTCATTGCCTGATAGATGACACAAGAATCTGGTTTTCGTTGTGAGGAGATGGCTGCTCTTGAACAGCAAAGTAGTTGGATTTGGCAATTTAACCTGGTGAGATTATTTGGTATTAGAGACAACCCTTAATTACAGCCTTACGCCTCTTTGGCTTTCCCTTTGACGTTAGTGTAAGGGAAAAAGTTGTTGTCACATCTAGGCATGTTTTCTCGGAGCGCTGCAAACGTTTGTAGAGCAAACTCCGCCACTTAAAGTGCAAATCACCACATTTATATCAAGCTGAAGACCCTAAAGACCTTGTGGGTCCTATAGCGACAGACAGTTTATCAATTCAAGTGTTAAAATAGTGAAATATGTCAGATAACCAAAGACGTAACATTTCGTATTGATACAAATGCTTACCTCCATGAATAGGAATTTTTAATTTAATAGGTGCATCGCTCACTGGTAGTTTTGGTGGTTCTACACACGAATATCTAACTTCTAAGTACTTCGAGGTATCTTCACAGAGATCCCCAAATTCTTCGTTGGACGGCGTGAGCTCGCAAGTGGTTTTGCCAGAGCAGAGTTTTTGAACGACAAAGATGCTATTTGGTGATCTGCATTCTGTTGTCTTAATATTTCCATGCTGACAATAGTCAAGTCGAGTTCTGCCGTACACTGCGTAATTGACGAGTATTGTCGTGCCTGTTTGGCAAGTAATTGAACTTTTCTGCCCTTCACAAAGTACTATTCTTTCCTCGTCTACATCTGCAAGGAAAATATATTAAAGGTGAATTCGCATCTTTGTCCTATAAGGGAAAGCTTGAAAAATGCCTGTGATAAAGTTCGGCAACCTGGAAACAAAGTTCTCAAAAGGCAGATTGATATTTTCTATCTTCCTTATTAAGTTATCAGTGAATTTTTGTTCTTGTGTTAAAAAGAATTGAAAACCATAATATAATATTTCCTGATTGTTGTAACGAGATGCAAAACAAGATTGAGAAAAGCAATGGTATCGTAACCAAAAGTTGGAAATACGTCAAAAATAAACACGTCGGTCATTGGCAGTTGGTGACATACTTTTCTATTTACGTAGAATATTCAAACAGATCCTTTTACTTCATGAAAAAAACCCATTTTAGTCTGACCTGTTATTATTGGATAACAATTAGCATCTCCTCTTCATTTTATGTAATGACAGGTAATTTACCCCATGTTGATCATTGCCACTCTTCCATCTTTCCTCAGTTCGTCGGTACATTGACGTTTTTAGTGGTGTAACTTGTAAGCAGTGGTTATATTGACGGGGAATGGGGTGTCGGAGAATGGAGTCTAATCACTTGTTTGATGGCGTAGAATCTGTTACAATACATTGCTCGTGAAGTTTCGCCATTCTATAACGGTATCTTTGAAGACTAGTCAATAAAAGGCTTATACAAGTTACACATTCTCCACTTATTTTTTCCAAATTTACTCACTACTTGTAAGGTACTTATGTATCCCACTAATCAGAATTGGGAGAGATAGACTGGACCCTGAATCTCCTGCTATAGTAACTTTCCTTAACTTAAGACTTCAGGAACATCACTTTCAAACCATAGGACTAGTGCTACGAAGCTGAATCAAAGCAGCTATTACTTGATGTTGATGGAGGAGCTCGGCATGCCTGCATCGGAGGAGTAAAATGAAATCATTGGAAGTAACTGTTCCAAATAGCTTTTGACAATCACAGCTCCAGATAATTTTCGTCTCGTTTGATGCATGTTTTCGACATGCATCTCTAGTGCGTCGTAAAATAGGGATCTTCAGACTTCCATCGATGATATATTCCCTCGTAAACTTTATGATGCGGTTCTATTTGGACTGTCGTTTTGTCCCCAGTTTTTGCTGTTCAACTTTGTAAGTAATATGTGCTGAACATTTTCGCTATCTGACCCCTGAAACCATTTATTATTCGGTGGTTACGTTCCTGACCTAAAACAAACTCAAATTTGTGACGGAGCCAAAACGCAGACATTCATTATATAGGTACAGTATAGTGGGGGTGCACAAAGCCCACTGTTAATCATCTAATTTATGTATATCAACAATGGAATATAGAAATATCCAGTTCGTTAGCAATGGACGTTTTATAGCAGAAGTATAGTGGAACATATCAATGTTATGCGTACCTTGGAAAGCATCGATCTTTATTTTCCTGATCACTAAATTGATAAAAAGGAAGGATCATTGAGGTAATATAACACATTAAAGCATTTTTGAGTAAGTACAACAGTGATTTCTTTTTCTAAGCTTCAACACATGATTAAAGTACACATCTTGAAATTGCATATCTATACAGCATATACAAGTACACGTATGTGGCAACAATCAAAAGAGTAGTAGGGTTAATACTAGTTGTAGTAGCCGTAGTAATAGTAGTAGTAATATTAGTAGTAGTAGCAATAGTAGTAGTAGTAGTAGTAGTAGTAGTAGTAATAGTAGTAGTAGCAGTAGTAGTAGTGGTAATAGTAGTATTAGTAGTAGTAGTGGTAGTAGTAGTAGTAAAAGTAGGAGCAGTAGTAGTAGTAGTAATAGTAGTAGTAGTAGTAGTAGTAGTAGTAGTAGTAGTAGTAGTAGTGGTAGTAGCAGCAATAGTAGTAGTGGTATAGTATAGTTATAGTAATAGCAGATGTATTGCTGGTAGTAGTAGTGGTAGTAGTAGATGTAGTAGAAATAGTGAAATATTAGTGAAAGTAGTAATATTGTAGTTAGTAGCAGTAATAGTTAATAGTTAGTAATAGTAATGATTATAAATAATAACTCACTTAGTTGACCGTAGGTTACTGATGCCCCGCTCTCTTTCTTTTGCTGATTCTGTGTTTTCCACTTCGGCTTTTCGAATCCTTTGAATCCAACTATTGTCATGGATGATTCAGGGGAAGTTTCAAATGGTTCTTTTCCACCTATTAAAAACTTGAATTAGATAGAATGCGGAGATGCAATATTACATGGCAATGAACAATGGTACTTGCTGATTTCAAGAATCCTTAAGTCTGATGATCTATCGTCAAATATCTAACACTTTAAACAGCGATTCAAGTACAGTGTATCCTCGTTTATCCGAACAACGTGAACTTAGACGTGGAACCAGCCGTTCGGATAAGCCAAAAATTCGGATTGGTGAGGATGCATATTTTAATTTCCAATATCACATTTCCTGCAAAGTCTAGGGTAAAACAGTCTCTGTCATGCACTTGGGTAAATGGGTAAAATAGAGACGAGGACAGACTCATTCAAACATGCATTTTATGAGCCAAAGACACCGTCTCCACAAAAGTTGACCATTTGCAACGTGTGACTATGTCCGTTTGTGGAGTTTCGTCAGTTCGAGAAACAGAAGGCGAGCACTAAACGCACGGTGGAAGCGTTTTTACTTCGTTTGTCTGCAACGTGCGTTCTAGCGATGGAAGCTTAAAGAAGTTATTTTTTTTTCAGATGGAAAAATGGTTGCCTTTGAGACTTTCGGATAAACGAGGTTCGGATAAACGAGGTTCGAATAAACGACGTTCGAATGAACGACGTTCGAATAAGCTGGGTTCGGATAAACAAGGATGTACTTTTACTTCTAGTGCATTGCAAGTTTGTAAACATGGGCAATGGTAGACTATGTACGCTTGCGGAGATAATGTTATTTTTGTCGGCGTACATTATAGAACATGCCAATGGATAATAAAAAGGGCATGTATAGAGCAGACAGTGGGTTACAACCAGTCGTTAAATTGAAAATATAAGTGGAGGAAAGGTATGAGCTACAGAAACCGTGTATTCTCTATTCTTCTATTCTACAACATCGTGAAGTATAGGCTTTAAAGAAAAGTAGGGGAATGCAATCTTACCATTAGAGAGGTGGGAAAACGCTATTCACGCGCGTTCTCCATTAATTTTAGCACTTTAGACAATCCGGGGCTGTTAATCGTTGTTCTAGATCGGAATTTACACGTAAGGTTTGGAAATATTAGGAATAGGGTTGAACAGATTACATCCCTCCATCCTGGTGAACAAGCGATACTGTGATGGGTAATATAAAACGGCGAGTAATGGATGTAATGAGAAGGAATTTAATCCAGTACCTACGAGTTCAAATTTGCAAAACATCACACAAAACTTGATCTCTAAGATAGACCATATTTCCTTTAATATGAACAGGATTTGTAAAACTTTGTCACTTTGTAAAAGTTTTGTGACTGCTCAGGTTTTTCAGCCAATGTTTAATTTTGCCCCAGCTATTTCGTTCTACTATTTTATTTTCTTCGAAAGCGGGCTATCAAACAAAGATCTGTATTACTTTTAATATCTTTTGAGGATAGCAACTGTGACTGCTAAAGATTGCGTGTCAATAGAAATGAAACACCATGGAATTTGATATAGTAAATATCAAAACCTAGCAAGTATTTCCCTAGTAACTGGTTGCCTTTATAGTATTTCAGGAGATAAGGGTATTTCTTTACATAGAGTGCTTCAATGTAGTGTTGTGTATTGTTTTAAGTGTCTTGGATGTAATTCTATGTATTTACTTCAACCGATCCGAGTTCTGACTGGGAACTATCTCTCAAACCCTGCTTACTTTGATTTTCGTTTACCTTGCTCTTACCTGGTGCCAGAGCCACTCCACCGTAAGATAGCAAATGACTTTTTTAAACTTATAGTCAGAAGTACAGTGCTCCGTATAACGTATCATACCTAATGTTTATTTTCATATGAGAATAGAGGATGTGAATGGATATACAATGAGAACACACACTGTTAGAGTAGAGATGACAAGTCGACTTTAGCGAATAACAAAGAGATCGTTTTTAGATGAACAACAAATATGTCTACGATTTCGAAACGAGGACCATTGAGGATACAACACCGCAGCGCAGCAGATATTTTGAATTACACTAAAGCAGAACAAGAAAGTTGCCTTTTAAAACCTTTCTTTGGGCAGTTTGGCTTATTCCTTAAAGTTTCAACAAGCTACAGGTACAAGAGAAAATGTTTATTTATTTTAGTTCGGTTACCCAAGGTTACGCTACTCGATCCTCTGAAACTACTGTCTCACACTACTCCGCTCCCCATGTTTGACAATGAGTTTAGCTACCTACTTATCACCATTGATTTACCTTAACGTTAATCTCCTACTGCTGCCGCTTTCCTCTCCTACTGTTGCCGCTTTCCGCTCTTATTGTTGCCGCTCTCTCTTCTACTGTTGCCGCTTTCCTCTCTTACTGTTGCCGCTCTCTCTCCTACTGTTGCCGCTTTCCTCTCCTACTGTTGCCGCTTTCCTCTAAACTATGCGGAGTCTTCATGCGTTCGAATGTGTACCTGTGATGCCCCACTTTTTTTAAAAAACGTTTTACTGTTACATACCTCATATGCCTTACCCCCTAATAGTGGGTTGCTACACGATATTAGTTGATTTTCAGGTACAAAACTAACGAATAATGTCAACGTACCAAAGCAGAGAGCGCCCTTTTTGTTATCTTTCTTGTGTAGTCTCCTTTTGTTGCCAAGAAAACAAATCTGTTAATTTCCAAACGTTCCAAATAGACAGCAAATCTTTCAGACTCTTCCAAAGATTTTGTTGTATCGAAAGCTTTGATATCTTCAACCTTTAAGGAAGGATATGTAATCACTACAATGTTGATTCCTGGCTTTTTTGCACTCCATTCTTGGCCATTGATGTCAATGGAACCAGCTGTAGGTGCCATGAAGTCGTTCTCTAGTTGAAAGATGCTGGATGCAGTGATCTTCCATCGTAGTACTAGTTAAAAAAATATAAAATAGTGGTATAAAATTATGGTAAATTCCGGTAAATATTTTCTTGATAAGTATAAAAATAATGGTTAAATTTCCTCTTCATATCACAATTTAAATTACATGATGATATGATGTGCTTGTACTTGTCCAAACAAGATTACTAGATCATATAACATGCCGTACAACTTAATGCAGATCGAGAAGATCATCTGCTAAAAGTATAAGTCAAATTCTTAAAATATGTTAGATATTTGGAAGTCTAAACTTGCTGCATGATTGTTGAGACGTTAGTTTTGTATGAAATGAAAAGAGGCATCAGTTTCAACTTACATCTTAAAAAAAGTATATGATGGTTGCCAGTTTGTAAGACGGGATGATTAAAAGGTAGAGACGAATAGGTAATGGATACGAAAATATCGAAGAACAATTATACTGAAAGAGATGATAGATCAGCGGTAAAATGATGATGATTATGATAATCATGATGATTATGATGATTATGATAATCATGATGATAATGATGATTATGATAATCATGATGATAATGATGATTATGATGATCATGATGATAATGATGATTATGATAATCATGATGATAATGATGATTATGATAATCATGATGATAGGGATTATGATAGGGATGACGATGATGATGATGATCACAATGTTGATGACGATTATTATGACGATGATATTATTACAATCATATTGTTTAGAACTGATAATAATACAAGGATTTTCCGACAGGAGCATTGTTATGGTGAACATTGAATAATCGACATAACCGTTTTTATTTTTTTTATGGTGGATGGTGCAAGGCCAAGGTAACCGTTTTTTGGCCTAAGACCGATTCCAGCTTAAATATTGATATCAAGGGACAAGAACCAGCAGTAGTTTTGTAAAACATTTTCGCTTATCGTTTAAAACGAATCTGAATATATATTATCTTTGTATAGGATAGAAATTCGACCATTTTGTGACTACCCGTGGTAATCGTTGATGGCTGTCACAGCACTACAGCCGGCGTCACCATATCTCTGCGTCCAATTTAAAACTCGTACTTTATCTTGATTTGGATATTGACAATATATTCAACTTCAAAGTTTGCATATTAAAGTAAAGTGTTTCCAAGAGGATTCATTAGATAGGAAGCTGACTTGTAAGTGTAAAATATAGCCTTTCTAATCTACGGGAAATAAGAGTAAACTTGATAGGAAAATAATTATATTCCATTGAAATCGGTGTCTAAAAATACATACCTATTCCTTTTGCTTGTATTCCTTTATTTACTAAGTGAAAAAAGAGAGGGGAATATATGTTATGACATATGGAAAGAGTAAACGTGTGTATAGTTGATGATATTTGATGCGTAATGCTATATAATGTAAGTTAGTATAAGCAAATGAACATTATAATTGGCGTCATGGTGTATGATAGACGCGGGAGAATTTTAACACATAAGCAGACGAAAGGACGAGATGGGGAAAACCAGAACGGGAGATACGAGTATTGACTGATCATGCCTGTACTGGTGTAGCAGTCAAAGGAGGACCCGAGGAACATTGACATGGTTAATAGTGACCTGGAAAGCCTAGAGAACATTGACAATTAGGAAGGTTCTTTTCTAGTCTTCAAAACCTAGAACTGTCAGAGAGTTCCTTGGGTTTAAAGAAAATAATGTTTTAGAGAAGTTGTGAAAATCACTTTTTATAAAAAACTTGAGCCATCGACTCAAGAGTATGTATTCTTCATATTGCATTTTACTTTCAATTGCGGGTTTGTCAGCTTGATTTCCGATGCAAATTCTTTTGACGGCTTTTCTCAATTTTATGAGGCAAAGTAGCCTGGAGGCCTGGAGTTTCAAGTAATTTGATAGTTGAATTTGACGGAAACTCTGTATTAGGAAAAAGCGCAAATGACATCTTGATTGTAGCAGTAGTCTGAAGGATTTCAACCTATGAATTATGGTGCTATCAAATATTTCTCCCAAAAATTTGCAGACAATATAATGATAATTTAGAACATAAAGCGCCCGAAAATGGAGTACAAGAGTTTTAAAAGCCGATCTTTTCCTTTATAGATTTAGATTTACGTCTCTGTCGAGAGAGACGCGTAAAATGTTAGAAATTTAGAGGTATACTTTCGTAGAATCTTTCTACATGTACTATCCTAGAAGGATTTTCAACCATAGAAGTGCTATTCTAGAATCAAATTAGGGTTAGGGTTAGGGCACTAGTATCTACTCTGAAAAGGGTATGCTAGGAAAGTACATTTTGACAAGAAAATTTCTATAATTTTAGAACTTGGCAATTCTAGGTTAGTATGTACCCTAAAATTCTAGCATTTTATTACAATCCTCTATCGAGCTCTTCCCAAGGGGTTGGCATCTTGCCATAACTGCCTACATAGTGCCTAGCATACCTAGATTTAAGGTATAAAGTATTTTCCAGAATGTGTATGAATAGGAAGGCAAGCCAAGAGTGAAAATTAAATGGATGGGCATTTGCCACATGGGTGAAAAAAAATAATGGATAATGGCATGAATACTTTTAGAGATAGAGTATAGTTTTATTCTATTCATAATCCTCGATTCCTCTTTGCCTTCCGTATGCATGTCAGGTCTATCAGTGGTGTAGAGTAGGAATATGATGAGTTTAGTGGTCAATTTCCTGCCCTGAAAGAAACTTTAAAGTACAACTACAAGCGTTCCTGAGGAGTGGTACCTTGAGTCAGCAAGTACTTTATTGCTAGTGAAAACTACTGAGAGTTTTGCTCCTCCTTTACACCTGTATGGTACTGCCCAATGGTACCTAGTCTAGCCAACACATTGGAATAGGAGAAGGAAACTCTAGGTTTTAACACCATGTTGCATTGCAGGATGATGTCATTGTGACAAAGCCTAAGAGAAGGATCACTTCGACTACAAAAGCCCATGCCCGTTGGTTTTTTTGGGTTCCGACTTGTCTACTTGACATCGGTTCCAGCACTTGTAGGCGCTGTTTTGAGCCGGATTGCGTAACTCGATGGTACCTTTGTTACTCTGGCTGTAGGTCTAGCACTCTGCAACAGGTAGTGTCTGCTGTTGTATCAGCTATGATGTGCAACTTGTTTACGGGTTGGCGTGGACATGATATCGTACATCCTGGCATTTAATGGAAATAGATCAAGCTATATTATACGGGCAACCGCTGCTCCACTTGGTACGGCAGTGTACGAAACCCATGCAGATCAACGTCAACGATAACTGCTGTGTGCAATTCATTCGAATATAATAATGGTATAAAACAAGGACGTAAACTAGCTCCTACCTTCTTTGGTATATAAGCAACAGTTTTATTGTGACTCGCCTACAAAACCATAGGCTATCAGTCTAGTATCAAAATTAGGTTTAGATACGATAGTGACTTATTTAATCTCAGGAGGCTAAAAGGACGTCCAAAATCTTTACGGAATGTATGAGAGGGGCACAATACGCTGATGATATAGCAATTTCAGGTTTTTTTGGTTTTTTGTTGTTTTGTTTGTATTGTATTCACCCTGTTCAAGGCCGAAGCCACTTCTAGGAACGAGTTACTTTTCCTTTTTGGATGACAATCTATTCATGCTTACTTTCTTATGCTTACTTTTCATGTTATTTTATGCTTGCTATTCTTGCTATTCATGCATGTAGTCCCCCTCTGTCCTATCTCTCGAAACATAGTTTCCCACTTCACGAGAGCAGATGACAGAGCACAGTACCTCCGGAATCGTGGCAGGCAAGCTCAGGGTCGGTTCGAACTCACGACCCTCGGAGTGCGAGTCTGACACTCTGCCACTATGCCACTACAGTTTTCCAGTATTCCAATTTCAGTCTGCAGCTTTTGCTCACTGCATACAACGAAATAGCTACAAAGATGGATCTCTTCATTAACCCCCCAAAATGAAACCACTTGCATTGGAACTTTGGTCGACTTCTTCCGTTGACGGCGAAGAATTGCAAAACGTATTACGTTTCAATTGTCTCGACAGTTTTGTAACTGAAGATTGTTTGATGAAATAAGAACTGACGTCATGAATCGAAGCAGTTTCATATTCTTATGGTAGACATTAAAGCAGAGTATTGTATTGACATTAACTCAATTCTTCAACGAAAATCAAAGTTTACTATCAGTGTCTGATACCTCTGCTACTCGATGGTAGCGAAACCTGGACGCTGTATTACCACCGAAGTTTTTACTCGTACAGGTGTTTAAGACATTAAAATTTTATTAGTCAGAAGTAGACTGCGACTGACTCATGCATCTATAATGGCAAATGAGAGACCTAACGGAAGCGACACACCCCATTGGACACAACAAGGTCAGATAAAGGAACACTTGTAAAAGTGCCTTAAGACGCCGAGGAGTTCTGGAGGATTGGCAAAGTATTGCTAAAGACCTTTCATCAAGGAGAGCAACAATATGTAAAACGGGTAACAATTTCAATCGAAAAAGAATCAAGACGTTTGATTAAAATTTCTGCTTAGGATTACAAGCAGAAAACAGCTTTGGTAAACATAACATAAAATATCCAGAACAAACCTTTACGACCAATAGTTTCCAAGTGAAGTTGTTTTGCCAAGTGGTTACCTTCTTTTCCTGATGGACCAATGTCTGCAGAGTTTAAAAAATCAGCACATTTACTACTAATAAGCATATTGATAAAATTTATGTTACTTTTATAAACGACAATCCTTTTTATCGTTGTTATGACCACGTATCACTATTACCATCCTACTGTTAACTACGTCGGTGGGACGGCTTTTCTAGTACATAGAAGAGTTGACGGTTTTCGTACACGCTCATCCTTGAATCTAAGAACACTTCTTGCATATCCAGTAATAAAATGGATTTCAGGCATTAGGTTTACAAAGATGCAATAAATACCCAATGTACTCCCCTTCCAACAATCCCCTTCCATAAGTGCCAAGTAATTCAGGTTCTTCTAAAAAATTTCCACCCACTTTCAAGCCCCATGGGGATAAAGTGGCATTTTCTAGAGTAGTGCTGCCTAGCGTAAACGCAGCATCTTCCCTTTTAGTCGGCAAATTTTGCATTTACAAATTAGGGCCAGACTATCAAGAGAGTAATAGTATATAGGAAATTGCCGTAGTTTACATTATTGAAAAAACCCTATTTATCTGCTTGGAGTTTCCCTTTATTGCATATGGAATAGCCGAGACAAATGATATTAGATTTTGTTTACTATTCGTTTTCTATAAATTAGAGCGAGAAAGGGCAACTAGACTTTTCTAACATTATTCTAACATCATAGAAAACTAGATTCGAGTTATTCACGGTATGACAAAATGACCAAATTTATTAATTTTATATATTTGTAATGACAAACCTCTTAAGAGACTTGCTTGAATTGTATTCAGCATCAATGATGTATCCTTCGGAAAACATACATGTGAGTAGTCAGTCTTGTCCTTCGAGATCAGATTAAACGTAGCAGATGCACCGTATTTCTTATCCACAAATATTGTGTGTGTAACAACGTTTACATTCTTCAAAGACTCCAGAGCTTTACGGACTGGCTCAAGTTCCTCTTCAAGCGGCGAGGCGAGGAGGATAAATAGAACTTTACGTTCATCCTTTTTACATCCGAAAAGTTCACGAGTGTCTTTGACAGATTTCAAGATGGTGCCTTTGGTATCTTTAGGCTGAATACCACTGATTGTTTCCTTCAGGGTATGAGGACAAAAGAAAGGCTGGTCTTTGATATGCTTCTTGCTCTCCTGGCCTCCAAAGGTTATAAGTGAAAACCGGGAACCACGAAGGGTAAACATCCTTGCAATATTGAAGACGAACCTCTTAAGCATTTCAAAACCTTCTCGCTGCCTGTTGTCTAATATGAAAACGACCCGTGAAGGTGCCACCGCTAGAAGATATAACAAGAAATCTTGCCGGTTATACGTAGTTGAAATTTTTTATTATTGATGAATAATTATTATCATGACAATATGAAGTTAAGAGAATTTTAAACTATTTTGTTATCGTTGTGCTGTTTATTGGGAATGCAGTAATGCTGGTCATCAGTGTGGCTTTAGTCGGCAGTGTCACGCAAATAGGCTACTCGTCAGTGGGACTTGTTTGTCAGTGTGCCATAATTTAGTAGGGTAGCATAACTGTCAGCACGACTCTTTTCCTAAGCGTGTTTTGTTTTGTTAGCAACGCATCGGTCATCAGTGTAGTGAAATTCTTAATATTCCTACTTCAGCGCATCATTATGCGGCAGAGTTATAAAGTGCATCCGTTTTGCGTTATCAGGGTTTCGTTATCACCTTCTGTAATATCTCTCGCCCAACAAGGCTTGGTTTCTTAGGCTACAAGCCATGGCAGGTTAATTTCTTTACCTTTTCAAACAATCATCAAATACATGAAGCCATGTCATGTCATGTCATGCCAATAGTCATTGCGGTAAGTACGGCACATAGACCCTCCCAGTCAATCAAATCAGAAACACCGTTAAGCACGAAATGAAACTCACCATCGTAAGCAAATGTGGCAAGGTATCTCTCCCAATTCCATGAGGTATCCAACACTTGTAACATGGGGTCACCAACGTGTAAGACTGTAGATATGAAGAAAAAACAACATTGATGTTAATTTGCGTAAGAGGATTAATCAATCACCATAAAAGGGGAGACTAAGATATTTCCTTGCAAGGTTTTTTAAGTACCTGGCGCCAATGATGTGTTCCCCTATTTGCTCTTCATTGCATATCACCCCCGCCCCCCCCCCCCCCCCCCCCCCCCCCCCCCCCCCCACCCTCCCACCCCCCCCCCCCCCCCCCACCCCCGCACAGCCTCAACCCCGCTCCT
>JAAAKL020000843.1:0-35845 GCA_010016065.2 Carybdea cf. marsupialis auct. non (Linnaeus, 1758) | reverse complement strand
TCTCGGGACTCTAACCTGATGGGGCCTCAAATGCTTACACTAGGCAACCATAATATTTCAAGTGCCATTACTTTACTCACAGTTAGTTAGAAGTCCCACCCTCTTGTACCCTATAGGCCTATACCATACTAACGAGTAAGCAGAAATTCGGACTTAACCTAGCTAATACCTCTACCACGTTCACTTGTCAAGTAATAATTCGTGAGAAACGTCATATAAGTTTTGAGTCAAACATGAAAAGTATTTATGGTTTACCTCGTTCATACGGTATTCAGTACGATTCCTTTAAGCGTGCTAAGACACAAATATAAGAGTTCAAGTAACAACAGAAAAATGGGGTTGTAACTAAACTATCATCTCAGGGCTTTATAGTTAAATGACTGTTGAAATAATGTTTTAAAGAACAACTAACTTATTCGCATAAGCCACTTGACTCTCTCCGTAAAAACATTCATTTCTATACACAGATACCATAAAAATGTCTCGCCCTCAATTCAAACCTTTCCCTTGGCAAATAAATAGACTATGCTCTGTTCGAAGTACATGTGTTTGTTAAGACCTTGCAGCACGCCTTACCTGGATATTCTTTGCAACTCATTGAAGGATGACAAATTGCGTCATGTTTCGTTCATACATCCTATTGCAGACTTTGTACGTGATTCATTGCTAGAGGTAGATCTACTGTGATTGTGCTGTTGCCCTTCACTATGCATCATTACAGACGATGTATTACGACATGATGCTATAATCGCGAAATCAAACTGTCTCGTTGTTCTTGATCTGACTATAGGATTTGAAGCTGATCTTCCTACTAATGTTACTCGTAAGATAGATAAAGAAAAACAATGATACATCGATTCGTGTAATGATAATGTCGACTATGTCATATTACGTTTAAGTTGTATTTGGATTAATGCAACCGAAAGATTTTAGAAGAGATTGAAATACCAAATGTAGATTACTTGTAGAAAAAGAACTTATGTAATCAATTTATATATCTTTTGCACTAGAAATGATGAGTAGAACATCCCAGCACTTGTAAACTGCTAAAATTACAGGTATTATAAGGCCAAATTGATATGAATGTATCTGTTTGAGATTATCGGTTTGAGAACACCAGATAATAAATTGGAGTTTAAAAAACAATTATCAACCACCGAGTATTGTCGATCATCTGACAATTTCTGTCATCAGGAAAACACCGCGCTCGATCCTTTATTTAACTATCACCCCTATCACTCAATTTTGGACAACCTCAAGATCTATCCCAATCTGAATAATACACTATAGTTGTAGATCAACGAAGCCGTGTGCAAAGTGCAACCGACAAGGTCTTAAATCGAAGGCAACAACTAGACTGTCAGAGTACGCACAGTTTAACATCCGCAAACACCAAACTAAGCGCATTTTCATCCAAAAGTGAGCTTATGGTTCTAACAACAAAACTTTTTATACTCTTGCCCAAATTACCATGAATTTGAGGCCAACTCTCCGACCTAAACTTTTGACAGAGTGTCAGTAGCGCATTTTTCAATTTCTTTAAAAATGGGGGATATAAGAAAAATCCCTCTTCAAGTTGCTTAACGGTCACGCTGTGCAATGAACTAAATTAACTGTTCAACCAAATATCAAATCAAAGCTATGAGTATACTCTTGATGCTCTTAATGCCTATGCTTGGCAAAATACGTTCAAAATGATAAATAGTCTTTAAAGGGTGAAATAAAGAATAGCGGAGATTTAGGTGATGTTTGAAAGCACTGATACAAATGGGTATCATTCCCACGACCGTTAAATCAAGTAGGATACCAATTTTTGCGTCATGACAATATCAATGAAAAAAGGTGAAACGGGCCTCTCGCTACTATAATGACACGTCCTACGACTTGTAATTACAATGTCGGTAGTAGGACGCTTTTATCATCCTTTTCCAAACTAAACCGCGACATTTTATTGTTAGAATGGAGTAAATATTATGTATTTGAAACAAGTGAAATTGCCTTTCTGATACAGACTATGATGTAGATAAGTCCTGTCCGTCGCTACAATCCATTCTCACGGTCTCAAATCTCTCGATTCCCTTAGATGCTATATACAAACCATTTCACGCCAATGGCAAAAAGCACTAATCATTAGACTCCAATCCTCATAACGCCATGAGAGAAATATATCTTATTAATCATCAAGACATCCAGTATGTATACCAGGTCACACCAGGAACGATAACGATAACCATAACGAGAAAAAAAAATCGATAGCCCCTGCTTCTTTAATAGCGGTCACACCGCGAACGATAACGATAATGATGCTCACCAACGATAACGAGAGGTATCGTTTAGATCGCTTATCGAGCGATTTTTCAACGATATCGTTCAGGATCCCACGTGCTCAACCAATCAGAGAACAGGAAGACGATTCAAGATGGAGGAAGGCAGAACCAATGTGTTGACCATTGCAGTCGGAAGATGTGAAGCCCATTATGGCAAAATCAAGAGGACATTAAAACATTTTAAGTAAGGGAGATTTTTGGAAGGTAATCACAGAACACTAGGGATTTTGCGGTTAAGTAATTTGTTCTTTCTTAAACCAAACGCTTTGGCAGTGTTGTAATGTATCACTAGCCCATACAACTCAAGTTTCATGTTGTATAACTTTGCCACCGAGCTTATTAGGTCACTTATATTTCAGTTGAAGTTTTGCTATCTGTCTTGAAATTGGCTTTTACTCTTTCGTAAATCGGCCATCTATGTTATTCGTGCTTAGTAGATTCAAAATCACGACAAATGTAGGAATAGTGAACTGAACTTGTAGATACGTGGTTGACATTTGGTAGCGTCCTTATTAGTTTGCTCGGGCTTGTGAACTTATGAACGATATAAGTTGCTTACCCTTTCAAGGTTTAAATTCACTTGAAGTTAAAGATACGATTTGAAGTGCAATTTCTCACTAGTAGGTGTACTGAGTGTTAGTGTACCTTGTTGATACCATGCCCTTCTCGATCCCACCTTGTGACTGGGAATTATATATCAAATATTCCGTTGAAAGAAAACACATTAAATAACATATATTATGGGAAAAAAATCATGTGAGAAATAAACTTTTGAAAATCGAGAGACTTTATTCCACAGACAGAGGTTTCTGTATACTGTTACGGGAGCCTAGTTTGTATTTAGGTGTTAAGTGCTTCCGTAATGTATAGATATCTTTGTTCCTTACTCTCTGGTCTCTAATTGACGCCCCCCCCCCCGCTTATTAAATTTTGGAAAATTTTCCACCCAGGACATTCCTATGGCAACCCCACGCTTATAAATTTTGGCAAAAAGTTCCAAGCAGGACATCTATCAAACAAAACTTATAAAAAAAGTTCTCTGTTAGTGCATTGTAACTCCAAGATGTATGATCTGAAATAATGAATTCAACCCGTATATTCCCAAGCTTAAATTAAGATAAGATATTGAAGTGAATTAAGATCCAGACAACAATTTTGAGATGAGAAGATTGAGACTTTACCCCCTCCATATAACCCTCTTGATATTTAATGACTATTGACTTGAACTATTTACTCCACTTAATTAAATAGTTCTTTCAAGGTAATAGAAAATCTACTCAAGTAACATTAGCTAAATTAAGACATATAATTTGAAATTTAAGCACAGCTCTCCCTCCCTACAGATATTCTACAGGCATACAGGTATACTCAAAATGTATATTTGTATGCCTACATATGTACATATATGACTACAATTAATGTTGCTATCTACACTACAATTTGTCACCTCATATAAGTACCTATTTCAAGACTCGATGAAATCTTGACTTATAATCATGATCTGATATTGCATCCTATTCTAACATTTTCCTCAAATGTTTTATACACGTTATATCAATTAGTGCTAGAGTTGACATTCTCAGTTATTGGTGCTATTTCCTAGCCTATTATTTTGATATTTTACCTAACTTGCACTTCATCTGTTTAGATTTGATAATTTAACTCACATCAGGTTACCTCTATTTCTATAATATTTCATAATGATGACCTGTCCGACTATTTCACTACTTAGGACAAGCACAATGCAATTTGTGTTCTGGAGCCTACTATCAGAGACGAGGAGCAACGTCTACAAGTTGGAAATGAGTCAAGTGAACTCAGTCAACTGGTAGCCCACACTCCCAACTTGACAGGAAAGTTGGAACGCATTGAGACAGCATTTAAGATTCTATTATGGACTGCCTACAAGGACGTGTAGCTGTCATGATAAGGAAGAGGATAGATGATATCCAATTTCAGACCATTAAAAGAAATGACTATCATTTATACTGTCTTTGAAACTTGATTTCAGAATGCCTATACCTTAAAAGTGTACATTATTTCGCAATTTAATGTAAATGTTTTACAGATCTTAATACAGTTTTATAATACAAACTGTTCTGAAAGTAGATTTCAGGTGCTAATTAACAGGCTGGCCTACCAATTTGACAATCTTTGATTATGATCTGACATAACACTGGAATAACATGACACGAGAAAACACCCCCGATTTTCCTCTTTCAACGCACCTGGATACCAGAAACAGCTACAGTATTCTTCTTTTATCAATGGAGGTCTCGGTGTCTACCATCTTGATTCTAAACAGCATGAGTTTGGTGGAACAATATCGTTTGATGTATCGTTGGCGGTGTGATCTATTTTCCAACGATATATGGTTATCGGTATCGTTATCGTTTCCGGTGTGACCGGGGCTTTAGCCTTCATTTTGGTGTCATCACAATAACGATGGTCTTCACACTGTATCGGATAGATGTTCACGACGGCTTGAAAATCACATGCGATAGGCCTTCTGTTCACATACAAAGCTGGTCACTCAGCCGTGATTTTCACGTCGCGGCGCGGCAGTTATAAAAGCGATACGTTGTACAACGAATTAGTTTTCAAAAGCTGTTCTCACTGTGAACAAGGCGAAGCGCAACGACGTGAAAACCTATCCGATACAATGAGAACATGGCATGATCACAAGGTCCATAAAAAACTGACGATAGCTAAAGAGTGTTTGGCATCCTACGTCGTACGAGCATACCTACTGTCAGTTACAAGAGACAAACTCACACAATCTTTTAGCACTGCGTAGTGGCATTTTTCTTTGTTCACTTATCAATGTCCAGTTGGTTTTTATGCTAAATTTACAACAGTCTCGGGTGTCCATTACCCCCTTGCAGCAGAAGTGAGAGGGTAACATGACCTGTTAATAAGAGGTTCACCCTGTGTGACTACCAATTTCACGTACCGTTGCATTTACCTAAGATAAGAAATACGATGATACATGAAAATTGACTATCAAGAAGTCTAAACTGTTCACGAACTAGTGAAGGGAATAGTTTGTTGTCTGCTACGCGAACTTGCCATGCCTTATGACTGGCATTCCTCCTCATTATAGAACAAAATCTGTAATCACGTCTTCAATTTTGTGGCTCGTCTTTCATCATTCAGGTAAACGAAGTATCGATCCCGTGTACTTCAGAATTGTCTTAAATGTCAGACGAAATTGTGAACAAACTCAAGGATATATGTCCAAGAAATGAAAAAGAAACCTAGAAATATAAGTTGAAATTATCACGCATTGTCGACAACTCGGTATCAACTTGAGCGAAAATCTTCCTTTATTATTCACGATTGTCTCCTTCTCTCATGATTCTTCCGAGTCCTTGAGAAACTGTTGGTACTCATCAGCTGTCATTAATGCATTCAGTTCACTGGGATTAGCGAGTTTTATGTCGTATATCCAACCTATACAAGATAAATGCGAAATAATAATAGGAATATAGCGAAATCGGAGCGTAACTTAATAGACAAGTATCACCGAGAAGAGGGAAGAGGGACATCTCGATGGTGATCTATTTTCTTATACTCTTGTATATTTTGAAACTGTATAATTCAAATCCTCTCCTTTTTATGATACTTTGCGTCTTTTAAAGGCTTTGGACACAATGATGCCTCGGCTGGCAGTCCTTTCATGGTCTAGTCACATGGTGCATTGCGTATGATCTCAAGAGGAGGACTGGAAGCTCATGTAGTGACTTGGGAAATATAGTATGTTACATCGCGAGTTCTAGCACAGTTGGCAGAGTATACGCCGCCAATACATTTTATTTTGTTTTGTTTCAGTGCCTCCTTCGTTGTCAAACTACTTAATTAATGCCTTTCTCTGGTTTTACGGATGTTTTAAGAGTCCTAATGTTGCGGCTTTTGCAGGAATCTAACAATGTTAGACTGCAACTGAAATTTTTATCATGCACCAGGCTTGATTAGGTTTCGGCTGGAAGACTGCAAGTCTGTGTGTCTCTATGTACCTATGTCTAGCAAGAAGTACAAAATTGGAAAGTATCATTCGTTGCACGATCAAGAATATACAGAATTGCATGTCTATATAACAAGTCTGTGAAAACAGCTGATCCAATTACAGCGAAATAATTATCAACATCTAGTAAGATTTGATTCGTATAACTGATAAAGTCCCATTTCTTGCGCTCCTTATAGAATTAGTGGCCTATCATGATGATAATGATGATGATGATGACGATGATTGTGATAGTGATGATGACGATGATTATGATGATGATGATGACGACGATGATTATGATAGTGACGATGAGGATGATTATGATGCTGATGATGACGATGATTATAATGATGATGATAAATGAAAAGGCTTTTTCCTACTGGAAGGACGTCAAACTACCGGATCCATATGTACTGCACTGCCATCGTCCGCAAGTTTCAAGCCTATTTAAAGCAATGTAAAAACTACGATCTGATCGGTAGTAGACACCTTATTGGTGGGAACACGTGGTGTGCTGAATCACAGTTTGCGAAGTCCATCAAGCCATTTGGGAATATATCTCGATCTAGCCATTTGGGAATACATCTCGATCTAGGCATTTGGGAATACATCTTGATCTAGGCACTTAGGAATATATCACGATCTAGCCATTTGGAGATATATCTCGATCTAGCCATTTGGGAAAATATCTCGATCTAGCCATTTGGGAAAATATCTCGATCTAGCCATTTGGGAATATATCTCCATCAGCCATTTCGGCTCAAGGGTAAGTTGGTTACCGTATATTCATAATTAGGAAACGTGTTAGATATCGAATAGAATACTTGCTCTAATTAAGAAGACTTAAGGCAATTACAAATAACAAATTGAGTGTTCAGACGGAAGAATTTAAGAAATAAGTTTAAAGTCGTATCACCTGTAGGAAAATTTGTCTCAATCAGGAAGCGAATCGTAGGTCGAATTTACGTCACAAGTATTACAAGAAGTTTAGTCGAATTACCAAGCGAAATCGTTATGTTACTTTTTTCAGTTTGTTAGTACACTAGCAATATCATTGTAATTCACCAATTTGTAAGTACTTACATGTTAGTTGACTTTTTTGTATATAAAACCAGTTGAATTGAAGAATAATTGTTTAGTTGGAAAGTGATAAATACCAATTGTTGCGTATGTTTACAGTCCTTTGATTAAATCGTCTAAAAGTGCTGACTACGCTTGATAAGTCATCAAGGTTTTCCGACAGTGGTATTGGTTGATTTAATACAAGACAAGCCACTAAAGATTGGCACAACCACGAGTTCATTGTTTTCAATTTACACAGCTACATTCAAAGCATGTACTCCTAATTCGGGCTTCAACGCTATATCTTTGAGGAAAACTTTGAAATGATGTGTGGGTTACAAATAAGCACCGGATCATAAGCGATAAACATTGCTTAGTCAGAGGGAGAACTAAACTTTCTTTAAAGATTCTCTCATGATATATAAATACAAAATTATACGAATGAGTCGGAAATTATAAGTTTTACAATAAAGATAAAAAAACTCAATCGAGTTTTCCTTTTTACCACTGTGAAAATATGATAAAGCTATTACCAGTAATATAATGGTAGGCGCGAAGGTTTTTATTTTGGGGACACGCGCATCCAAGGGAGCAGCTTATGCCAAACCCTTACCATTCGGCGGGCGCTTATTCCTGGTGCGACGATATTCACAAGTTATCGACTTACAAAATAATTTAGGGCACAGTTACTGTACATACCATCTTCTAGCGGTGAGCTGTTAATTAGTTCCGGATTCTCTGACAATTGCTCATTTACGCTGGTTATTTCACCAGAAACTGGGGTCATCAGGTCACTAGCTGCCTTCACGCTTTCTAGCGCACCAACTGTATCTAGAATTTGCATAAATAAAAGAGGAAAATATTCTGTAAACCAAAAGCTCAAGTTCACACCTCCTTTTTTCACTTTCAGTAACAGAGAAAAAACGTAACGAAGATGTTTGCTAACATTTATTCCCTTAAAGAAGCCGATTCTAATATCTTACGTAGCGAAAACCTCTAAAAACAAACAGGGTAGAAAAACCATGGAATATCATCCTCAGTAATAACTTTTAAAAAAACCCGCAGATACTCAAGCAACCTTCCCGACCAAATAAAATGGCTTCAGATCACGTGGCAATTACAGCACGTTTTTCAATGGGAAATGAGAAAGGAATAACGCTGAATAAAACACGACTGTAGACTGATAGAAAGCTAAGGCTTACCTATATCCTCGAATTGTCAGAAAGGGTGGTGCAATCCTATAGCAAATAGATACGGTAAATATTTGTGGCATTTTTGCGCTTCAGGCTTAAATTGGGAGCACGAAGCGATCTCAGAGTATTCAATCGACTGCAAACATGCCGTTTTTGCACCATGGCGGTGATGGTGGTGATGCTTTGTGAATATAATAAACTGAGGACATAATGATGATGATGATAATTACTCAAAATCAGAGATACAAGAAAATGAAATAAAGAGCTTGATATAAAAGTGGCGACCAGCTGCGATGGAAAAAAATTACTTCTACCAAGTGCCTGGCAATGCCAACCAAGGGTTAGAAAAGTGTCAACCGGATGCCTGAATTGCTGTTTAACTGCCTTGTGTCAAGTCATATTACGGGTCAAACTGTTAGTAGCGTATTCTACCAAGTTGCCTTCATAGATTATCCATTTTAACTTTCATTACCTAACCTTTCATATCCCCATATTATACCACTTCATTATGTCAAAGCAAGCATCTTTGCATTCAAACAAAATGGACGATTACAACATCTGGGCCTGTCAACTTTTAAAAGTACAGTTTGCATGACAATGCGGCCGCTACATAAAACGGAACTTTACACAAATAGATGAGGCGGAATATAGGCATTCTGGCGCTGACATCGGCGAATCTTTTAACATCTACTTTTGATTTCAAACAGTCCAAATAATTTTAGTGCGTAACAACAGCATTTCCAGCATGGGAAATGACCAAACTAATGCATTTTTAATCCACGTTTCTGTTCCAGTTGATAATATACACCTGTATAAAACCTTGAATACGTTTTTGGCTCACCTGTCGATACCAGACAGCGACAACTATTGCAAAACTAGAAATACAAACTTGATCTCTTCAGCAGCTGTGGCTGCTGTGAACGGAATTATGTTTTGTCAACGCTTGACCCTAAACAAATTAAGACTTCATAGAACTTAAAATTTAAATTTGAGACATTGATTGATACGCAGACCATTCTTCAAACAGCAGGAATTAAAAAAGGATGTCACAGCACCTCCTTGACGATAAAGTCGTCTTGGACCAAGCTGGGGCATAAAATAGTCATTCGAGCCAAACTGATCATCAATGTCCAAGTGAATAATCGCGTAGCAAATGTCAGTGTAAAAATGCTGCGGTGGCCTGAAAAGCTCGCTTACTGTATTTTCTAGAGGGGATGGGGATGAGTTCAACCCACCCCCACGAATGGTTATTTCTAGATTGTACTTTTTCTTAAATTCTGTACAAAAGTTATTTCGCAGAGACTGAGATCTGGTCGAAGACTACTTTCTTGGAATCCTTCTCAAATCGAAGGTAGATTCAGAAAGCTGGTTTGATGTACTCATCTACCTTTATTGCAAGTCATTGCTTTTACTAGTGTCTGGCGAAAACATTTAATACGCTGAATGCGTTACTCAAGTTAATTTTCCACCTAAAATACACCTTTTCAGATATCAATCAAACAGCATCAATTAATCGATCAGATAGTAGGACGAAATAATTATGGTGCAAAATTTCCTCTTCTCTTCAATTTTGGTCAAGGAAAGCACAATTTGCGGTCAGACTCGTGTATATTTATCTGCCTTTGGAAGACGATAGCAATTAGTTTTCACGAGATATTCCCAAGTGAACTAGGAGAGATTTACAGTAAAAAGTCTGGGCCACAAATACAATTCAAAACTAATTCGGAAGCAGGAACAATTCGTGAAACTTTATGTTCATGGACGAACGCGGGCTGACAACGACTTGTCCGCTATGCATGAAAGTGACTTATCGATTACGTTTGACTGACAGTACTAATACGGTTTCAGTTGTTATACTACATTCATTGAAGGCACTGACTTCCGTCGACCTTCCAATGGAGCTGTCGGCAGTCAAAGCTATTTTCAAACGTTGAAAGATCATACACGTAACGATGGCCATCGTCGCCGTTGAATACAGATCTCTGCTTCAAAAAAAGCTCTTTCTTTTCGTATGGCCTCTTAGTACACTTGAGAGTTTCCATTGCATACTGGCACACTCTATAGCCCCTCCAATAATTTCCAAAGTGATTGAAAACTTTTAACAGTATTTATGTCTTTTTCTGGCCATGTTCTTTGAGCATTGAAATAACTTGGGTGGAAATCGGATACCCCAATTAATGTTTGGTGGTAACGGCACTGACATATGCTATTACTGTTTATGTATCATCCTAACTTATAATGAGTATTTGACTTCCTTTCATGATATTTTGTTATGGCTGTCAGTATTCTCCTCAGCTGATAGAGGTAATACGTAATGGGAACATCAGTCGATGATAACACAAAGCAAAGGATCATCTTTAACGCACGCCTAACTATTTTGTTTTACAGGATTTTTCGCGGTAGGTTATTGTTAGTAGCATTTAACCCAGACTCACTTTAAGTTCTATTGCTTACAAGTGTCAAAGACGTAAAATGGAGAGGGGTTGTGTATCATCCTGTTTTGTCATTATCTATACGCGAAGAGACGCTCTATTGTCATCAGATTCGATGGGAATGTGAGAAGAAGATTTTTCTGTCTTCAGTTTGGTGTGAAAGATATTGATGTAAACAATGTTTTATAACTTTAGAAACCGAAGTGGTTTTGAAAATAGATTTTTTTAATTTAGAGGAGGCTCGGTCTCAAGCAGAGCCGGGTAACAGGATATCTTTAGTCAATGTCAAGTGCTTACTTCGTGGTACGTTATTGTTAAAAATATATATTCCCAACTCCATCAAAGTTCTATTACGTGGCTTACAGTTATCAGAGGCGTAAAAAGACCACTTCTGCTGAAACTTTATCCCTACAATCTCTATCTCTAAAGAGTCATTTTCATGGAACAACATATATCACATGGTAAAAGTGACCTATTTGCAGTTACGGTGGGCTATTCAGATTAAGGAGTTATGATCAGGTACCTTTTATGCATATTCTGTAAAGAAATAGAGGCCTGAAGCAATCTAGAAGCTTTGCGGTTACTGACAGAGGCTTTAAGGAGAAAAGGGAAACGCGACCGTAGAGGACAGAAACAGAGGAGGTCCTTATGACAGGATTGTTAACAAATTACGTCAGAGGAGTAAATGATATTAGACAGATGCTTATATAGGGTAAATGGGGTGAGTTTAGGCAAGTTCAAAAGAGAGGTCGAAGCACTTATAATCTTTATCACCTCAACAAAGGTGATACTATAAGCATTTGTGCAACATAAGAAGTACCATATATGATCAGGGTAGTAGTATCTTTGTTTCTACTTACATAAAAGAATATTGCCCTTGGTGACATCCTTACACATAGAATAGTGGAGGGAAAATCATAAATGCATTTATTCCACCACTGCAGTCATGATAACCGCACTATCACTACGTAACTCTTATTACTTTACCCACGCCATCTTAACATAGCATATTGTTCCTCGAACTCTAGCATACGTTACGTCATCCACCAGATTCTGAAGTGTGCCAGTGTGCAATAGAACTTCTTTACTAAGTACCCAACATCATTGAAAGAATTTTCAAACGTCAAAGGATGCAGCGAAACATCCGTTTGCATTGCTTT
Organism: Carybdea cf. marsupialis auct. non (Linnaeus, 1758); assembly: GCA_010016065.2. NCBI lineage: Eukaryota > Metazoa > Cnidaria > Cubozoa > Carybdeida > Carybdeidae > Carybdea > Carybdea cf. marsupialis auct. non (Linnaeus, 1758). Next base: position 23,665 of record JAAAKL020000843.1, on the reverse strand, counting down.
TACATGCATTCAAGTAAACAGTAGTTTCAGCAAGAACTAGTCAGAACCGTCTACTTAAATTCAAACTATGCAAACGTTTAAAAACAAACCTGAATAAGTAAACAGATGCACTAAATATTTTGTTGTGAAGTTGTTCATAGGGTAAAAAGTATCTAAAGCAGTTATCTCTTTGCAGACCATACAAGAAACAACGACATAATGTTAGAAAAGTTCGGCAATGTGCTCCTTGACATACCTCCTTGGCTAACTTCTCGTCCAACTTCGGGTAGTTCCACATAGACGACTTCCCCCAGTTGTTCCTAAAAACCCAGATACAAGCTTAAGATGAAAAGGTAATAAAAACGTCAATTAAACATTGCGTCGAGAAACTATAGAACAATATACAACTGAACTATAAATACTCACAAATCTAAAATTTGATACCAGTTAACATATAACGAAGCTCATTGAGAAGATGTTTAGTACATAATATTTTTACATTGATCAACATTGGTTACGCGGCTGGTAAGTGAGATTTTTTTGACTGAAATTTCCAAACATTTTGTATCTCCAAAAATAACACCTTTTCGCACGTTCTTAGTCCCGAGTCCAATATAGATTTGGTTAATAACATCATCTTAGTCCCTTTTTGAAACAACGCCCAGAAGTACGTTACACTTGATTCACGCGTTGAACGCCTAAGGTAATGCACTGGAACCAGCTGGCTGGTCTCCGAAATTGCGTAGAGATGGATGCAATGTTCACTGGGTGGAGTCTCAGGGCTAGTGTGGCGACTAGAGAAAAGTCAACTATGTTATCACAGGGTCACCATAGCTCAGTTAGGAGAGCCGCAGGCCGCGAAATGCGTGGGTCCAGGGTTCACATCCGGTGGTCACATTCTCACTTTTCTCTAGTATTTCTTCAAACGAGTTAGGCAAAGGTAGAATACATGGAAAAACTAAAATGTGTGATAATGAGGTTTGGTTATGAAATTAAAAGCTGAAAAACAAGGCATTAAGCCAATCGCCTTCATTAAAAGATAAGAGGTAAAATAAACTTGAATTTTAAAAGTTCGATACTGTACTCAATAGGAAAGAATCGGAAGGAGGACGACTTAATATAACACATTTGCGAATGGGTGTGTTTGACTTGAAGGGAGTTAGCAGCCTCGTTATCAAATAGCGATCGAATTCATTCGACGTCACAATAACGAAAATAACCGGCAAAATACGCTGCAGATATCAAGCTTATTGAGAATTAATGTATATAGTACATAAAATGTAGAGCCTTCTACCATAATTCCTAACAATAAAAGTACTATAAATAGCATCATAAAACTTTCCGATTTATATAGCTACACCCTGTGTCCACTTAAGTACATGCAAATCGGGTTGAAAATTAACATTCATCGCTCGCTTTCTTTATCAAGGTTATACTAAGGACTACGTATAATAAATACCATCTATACCAATTCTTTTACGCGCTGAGATTTTAAAAAACCGAGGAAAATCGGTACCTGTGCAAAGTTTGTAACGCCGACTCTTCCAATTCCTGCCTCATCCGTGATCCACTCATGCTCTTTTGTATATTTAATTCCTTTCAGGATAAAATAAAATAAAATAAGCTTAAAGTGCTTAAATATCTGCTTTTAGGTGCATTTTTTACATAACGCACACACGTCCATCCATTTATGGCATCATGTTACTACACCAAAATGTCAACTCCTCGTGTTTACCCTTTAATGCACTGCCATGGATTTGAAGTGCGAGGGCGATAATTCACTATAATGTGTAATATATATAAGGTGTGAAAGTTATGTTATCAGTTATTATAAGTAACGGAGTGAGCCTCTACGGGTGTTTAACGGGAACCTCATGATCAATCTTTTATTAACAGAATGCTGCTTGAAGTAAAGAAACCATGAACGAGTACGTGTTATCAACTACCTCTAATACCTGGTGAACGCTTGTCTACATGGTTTCCTAGGCAGCTGAATAGTTAGGACACGTAAGAATTCTTGTACTGATAAACGGAGGCATTACGCAACATGATCAAATTGAGTACATTTTTGGTAGGTGGAATACCACAGACGGACATCGTTATGAAAAGCAATGTCTGCCTAAAGTAGGAGAATCATGGCTGCCCTAACCTAAGTGCCGGCTTACAACATTTTCAATTTCAATCAATATACGCTACTAATCCAACAGATTCCCTATTCTTTGATTTTACATACCTGATTCAGGCAGCGAGCCACTAGGTACAAATTTTAAAGAACTTAAATTGTATTACCTTTATATAAAAAATTGTAAACACAATTGGGAAAAGACAATAACAAAAAACAAAGGTCATGACTTAGCGTTCTTCCTTCCCCTTGACTCCCCCACTAGTGCAAACTGCTTCCAAGACATAAGTTGATATCTATTTTCGTACGCAATTTTACTCCTTGTGCAATGCCTTAATCGCAGCTGCCGAATTTACACTGTGCTATCTCTACTGTCGGAAAAATAGCAATTTTTATGTGTATGCATGTCTTGTTGTAGTACGTGTCTTGAAACGTTAACTCATATTGACTCGCGGTCCACATAATCTTTGTGTAAACAGACACTTTCAAGCTATTGATGGAACAGTTCTCGGAATCGTGTGTGTAGTTTCCGATGAGTAACGCCTGAGAATACTCGTTATCGGAGACCAGGAAACTCACGAGGGCATTTTGACGTCATAAGCGTTCTAATCACATATCTATTTGTAATTGTCATAGTTTATAATTTCCTGTAGTATATTTTTGAGCATTTTTTCTATTAGATATGAATGAATGTATGTGATGTAGCTCACATAGGATGCCTGTAATTGATTATAAGTTCTCTTACAGAAGGTTGAGTTTTTAGTTGAGAGAAAGAGACAGCGAATTCTAAGAAGCGTGTGATACATAGATTGTCAAGCTGATAGCGGATCAAAGATTGTTAGTTAACATGAAGATATCTTAATCCGTTATACGCAAATACGGAATATATTTATACAGTACCTCTTAAGATCAAGAGTGTTACTAGATTCAAATTACTATCCTTCGAGTCGGCGTGTAGCGGAAACATAGGGAATTTCTGCAACATATACTAAGTTGGCATGCTGCTGTGATTGTGTGTGAAGAGCACCCATGTTGACCGCCAATATGGAGATGAGCCTCGAAAGTTGTTTAAATTAAACACGGCTGCTTTTACACAACAGGTTTAATGTTTATCCCCATACGAAAAATGAACTAAAGAGTTAAAGAGGACATGAAGAAAATCACATTCAGGGACTGTATTGCCTCTGTCAATCAAAACTTTTACCCATATATGCAAAATATATACCCTACTCATAAGCTCAGGGAGATTGGGTGTCCGCTTATGATGGCCATAAATTACCGGGGCATATGAACACTCTCACTATTGATTGATGATGTGTCACAGAGAGACGGGGTGTCCACAAGGGACGACCCTAGTTCATAGATACAAAAGTGTACTCTCATTATCGTTTGATGATGAACGTAAGGCAGGTATGATGTCCGCCTAGGATGACAGCAGTTGATAAGTACATCAGGATACTCACATTATCGTTTGGTGATAAAACTAAGGGAGGTGTAATGTCCGCTTAGGATGATACCACTTGATAGATATATGCGGATACTCTCATTATCGTTTGATGACGAATACCGAGGAGGTAGGATACCCGCTGACGATGCGCCTAGTTAATGGCTACATAAGAATGCTCTCGTTAGTACTTGAAGGAAGTCTCTGACATTGGAATAGTAAATGAAATCGGGATAACTACCTCGTGAATTAAACATGATAAAATGAACTAAAGCTGACACATCATTAATTGGCCACCAGCTTTGAAACAGCTTGCAGTTAATGGATAAAGCAGGTACAGAACTTCATACCTTGTAAAAAGTTGCTTCTCAAAGGAGGCGAAACACTTTCTTAGACGAGTTTACTATATCAACATCACGCTGTGGTGTTTTATGTACTCTGAATGTAAATCAGAAAGAACACTGGCTACGTAATCACTTCTGCATTCCTTAAGCCACCTTCAAATTTTCTATCAAGTACACTACATGATTAAACCTACTCCAGTAGTTACAGGCGCATACTATAGTCATTCATGTTCGACTGGAGTTCCCTTCACGTGGTTGTCTAGACAACTCTGCTCTGGCATATGGCGACCAAGCTTAGGAGGATTGACCATACTTGTCTGCTGATACTCCAGTCCTTTTACACTCAACAGAGCTAAATGATGAATGCATACAATATACGTCTTAAATGGTCTGGCTATCTAATGGAAATTTAGCAATGAATAGTGTTGGATCATCATACTGTGGCCATCAGGGCGACGCCTTTCCGGCATGCACCACAGTACGATGTTCACAGGAAGGAAAAAGGTACCCGTGATGGGTGTTGCACTTAAATATAAGCACATGCAGAGGTAAAGAGCAGAATTCAAATGCTTAACGACGATGTAACTGTGACATCAAGATACGTGCGAATTCCAGATACCTGCGATTCAAGATACCGGCAAGACAAAAGTTCCAAACCCAGAGACGAAACCTAAGAAAGTTGATTCATCTTTATTTACATGATTCATAACTTGCTGAGGCAACAAAACAAATGAAACTGAAATACGTGAAATTTAGACTTGATCAGGAGTAAGGAAGTGCCTATGGAAGTTGAGAATTGAACAGCCCCACAAGGTGTATAATGAGACAATGGCTGGCATCCAGTTAACGAGCTTGTGAAAGTAGGTCCTGGAACATCAATTAAAATATACCATTAATTAAAAATATACCATTCACTTTCAAGGAATATAAAAATGCCTGGAAAACTCTTAAGTTTGGGAAGAGCTGTGGTTAAGGCTGGTGTAGTCTCTAAATATTAGGAGCCACTTAGGTAAATCATCTGAGAATGAAAAAAAGGATTGATGCTGTAGATACGACCACTGCAGAACTATCAATTAAAGATAGATAAATTACGCCCATGAAACATCAAAAAGGAAAAAATCCAGCTGAAAGTTGGGTCACTGAACTGCCAAGATAACGACTAGCACTTTACATCTGTAACAATGCAAATATGATCAAGATCTCCAAGACTATTGGTGAGTGCTCAGAACTATCTGATCTAGTTTGTTCGGACATCTGGTCTATCACACCATCCATCTCGATCCTGCATAAGGCTGGAAGGTCATCAGGCTGGCATTCCGCGTCATGGCATAGCTGTTATATCTATGTTATGGTGGGGCGTCCAAAATCGCCTAGAACCATGCCTGGGCATCCAGAGTAGTAGATTGATGGCAAGTTCCTGCTTTGCTTGCCAGCCATGCCATACAAAGCGCATTCTTCTTTCTCATATGATGGCAGAGATGTTGGGATGTTTCCATACAACTGAGCCTTGGTTGGATGCTCTCTCAAGATGTTCAGTGCGGCTCTGCGTATCCTTGTCTATGTGCAACCAGGCTGGATTCCAGGGGTTTTGTTAGTGTCTAAGTTGTTGCGACGTACATAAGGGCTGATTCTACAGTTGTGAAGAACAAATTTCTAATTAAACGAACAGGAAGATTTGATTTCCATATTGCATCCATTTTGCTTAGGGCCACCCTGGCCTTTGCTACTCTGATATTTCGGAAACTGATTTTGTGCAAAGTAAACTATCATGCAAGTGCTATTTCTGTGGAGGGTTACTAAACAAGTCAATAGGAATAAAAATCCAATTTAACTTTGATCCACTTTAAAAGGGCAGTCTACTCACCACACAACAGCAAACTCATTCAGATTCTTAATGGCTATGTGATACCTGACTGACAGTCCTGACAATCAGAATCTTTCCTGCATCACTGAAAGTGTTATTACTAGAAAGACAGGCAAAAATTTCCTCCACATGGCATGTTGTGACATGAGAAAAAGTAGCTAGATACAGTGTTACTTCACTACCTCTAGATGGGTGCCTTAAGTTGCAAAGTGAGGCATGAAATAGATGTGAAATAGAAAGTCAAACTCACTATCCACTTGATGAACTATGCTAGGAATGAAATCACTCTGTGTTCTTTTGCTGATAACAGTATGTGGTCTCTAAATTTACACTCATGGTTACTTTTCATAGAAAAGTAATGAAAGTTCTCAGAGCAGTCTAGACTTGGGCCACACATGACTGCACATCATAGGGGGTGGACTACAAAAACTCAATTGAACTCAAATAAAATGGTTTTAAATTCTGATCTAGTTGTTGTTACTTTGATGGGATGGGATGTCTATTTAGCATTACATTCACAGTAAATACATCATTTTTGAGAAAACAGTTTGGTTAGAAAGTGCTTGCAGTCATTGTCATGTTCGGCTCTACCAATAAAATTCTGACTTCAGCAATAAGCGATAACCATCTCAATCTTCAATCTAATCAATTTGGGATGACAATTGCAAAAAATAGCATTACAATGAAGGTTTAGATAAGCAGCTTTCCATTGAGTAACTCTCTACTCATCGAAAACTGAAGTTTTCAAAAACATAACTAGCTAATACGTGCCTGTGTTCAAAGTAAAAGTTATGAGGTCACAATTTAAAGGAAGTTTTTAAAATACTTTACTGGCAGTAAACTACTTTAAGTGTTTGCAGCCATCCTCAAAAGAAAATCTTAGAGAAAACAGCAGACATTACTAGACAACTTTCTATCAATGTCATAGGTCAAAACATTGCCTTTGAAATGTCTGAATATCTGAGAATCAAAAGTGCTATGTTAGTTCTGTACTTAGTGAAATCATGTACACAACATCAGTTACATAGTACAAAAGAGACTAAATTGACGATTACAACATCATCAAAATAATCCTATTTCTGATGCCCATACAATATGTACTATCACATTCCAATCCACTCTATAATGTGTTTCTTTAATTGAAAATAAGGATCAAGTGTTCAATTATGTAAATAATATGAAACCCTAATCATTTGATAAATTAAGTCTTGTAAATGTTGAACAGTTTTCAGGGACCTGACTCGTATACTTGAAGTGCTCCTGTTGTCAGTGGCATGGAATGGCCAGGGCCAAGTGCCAACCCAGATATTAAAGCTCTCACTACATCAAACGGTACTCTTCTTTACTACGTTAAATTCTGCACCAAATGGAAGATGTTGTCCTAAAATGTGTGTGTGTATGTAAAGGTTGAACATATGCTGTCACATGATCTTTTTACTTTTCCTTTGGTGCCTTTTTTGCTGCTTTCAAATTTTGTGGGTGATGCTCCATCTGAGCAGGTTAATCTATCTCACACACAAGGCAAACATGATACATTCTTGGTGACTGGGTATGTTTTATCATAGCAGATTGACTACAGTGTACATAACTCTTTCTACTTCTATTACTATTTCTTAGATCTTTGAAGGAGTGATATAGCAGGTATATTGCACACACCTTCCACTTGCACAGTTTTTTGTTCTGGCAGATCTTCTAAAGGCATGATCTATTATTATGCTAAATACAACAGTGGTAGGGTGGCCATGTAATATTGAAAACTGTCATCTTGATTCCTATTGAAATGCCTGATCTGGATGGTAGATAGTGCCACAGGCGACCCAAGAGAGTTTTGATATGTAATATGCTAAATCTATAGACATATTGGCATAAACTTAATCAAGAGATTCTCAACCAAGCCTCATATAGTATGTCACAGCCAAGGCTTACAACGTATATATTTGGGGAACTGTACAGCTAGAGGCTGCTAAGTTAACATTGACAATCAAAGTCTCTGATTAATATTTTGAATCAGCCGCCACAAAAAAAATTTGACACTCATAATCACTTTCTCAAAAACCATACAGGGAAAATATTACAAGCAAAAATTACTTAGATACATAGTTGGTTCACTAGCTTGAGATCGGTGGGATGATGGATAGATGGGATTGGCTGGACAGTGTAATAAATGAGAAGGCATTTTAAATATCTAACTGATAAACTATCTTCCACTTCTGTGCTCAATAGTAACAGGGGCAGATGCACAAGTTGTATCTTTTGCCTTGAAGGTCATGTTTATGTTAACAGAAGACATTACCAGTTACTAATAATTTAATGTATGTCAAAATGGATAAGTTTGAATAAAGAATACTTATTGAACAGATGTGCCTGCACTTATTTAATATATTGTTTTATTTTTATATTGCATGGAAGCAATCACTGCCTTGCTTAAACCTCTACATGCTAAGTTCAATAGAGTGATAATGCAACTGATGTGGCCGACACATAAGATTTGCATCCACTTACACAAGATAAAAGCTTCAAAAATAGAGTTCTAATAACAAAATCATTGTCTCATTTGGGGCACTAAGATGAGACATCACCTTTATCAACTTGTCTGTTCCATTCCATCTCCCTTTACCAGTGCCCTACCTCTTCTACGTTGTCATACAAGTTGCTATCAGTTCCATTAACAGCACAATATATATTTAGCACATATAGAGTGCATAATGATATTGATGGAAATGACAAAGCTTTCACAACAGCACAGAAAAAAGTCAACAACCATTTCAAAAATACTACAACACAGTTTTAATATAGCCTTTTTATGTAAAATAACTTAATACCTTAGTTCCCTAAAATGATTCCTTCACCTCTCCATAAATGTGATATCTTCTGTTAGAATATGGTAATTGTAATTTGCACAGTTACACCCTTTCATTCCTTCCTCATCTGCTACACAAGCTTGGAAATATCATTCCACTATTCTCCCATATCAATCCCTTTTTCATTTCAAGTATCAACTACTTAACCGTAGCTAACTATCTACCATACATTTCTCTTTTTCCTTGCATCGTACTCTGCCCTAACGACTATTTTTATACTCCTTCTTATCAGCAGTTTTCTTTCTCATGTTACTTTCTCCATTGTTACACTCCACCATCATATTTCTCTTTTCTCTATCTCTTCCTCCTCTATTTGGGATACTCTTTCTAAACCATTCCTATCCTCCTCTACTCGTTAAATTTTTCTTTAACATATTTTAACAAAATCTCTTTAAAAACTAAACATGGCTCTTCCTTCAACTTTCATCAGTCTGTTTTTCTACTACCTTTCACCGACACCTTCTTTTTCGTATTTCTTACTGTTGGTACCATGCAAAGCAAAAACGCTTTGTTAAGAAATGAACGTCCTAGAATTACTTGAAAGTTCTTTTTTACCACTCTCCTACCTTTTCTCCTCCAGATGGTGTTCATCTGTGCATATACCCCTGTTTGTTAGTTTCTTTCCCTCTCTTTTTTAAATACTGGGTTTTGCACCATAAAAGCTCTCATTTTAAACATGACAGAATATCTCCTGCATGTTTTCCTTCCACAATACCAAAGCAGGTAAGGCATAAATAAAGCCATGTCCTATCAAGTCATCTGAACCCTGTACCACATATTCATTGTATTCTCCTTCATCTGCTGTTGTGGTCTAGTGGATAAGTTCCTGAACTTCTAATAAAGAGGGTCAAGAGGACCAGGGTTCAATCCCAGGAAGGTCCATCACTCCATGCTACAGTAACAAGTGCCCTGGAATTTGGCTAGTCTCACATCATGCCAAAATGAGAGGCAAGAGACATTACCAGGGTAAAAAAAATCATCCATGTCCTCTCACAAATCATCCTTCACTTCTGGGCTGTGATCACCTCTTCAGTTACATGATGTAAACCCACCAAGTACACACACCTAAACTAATACATGGTTTAAGCAAAGGCAGTATAAAATTTGCTTGTGCACAGGAGGAACTGATGTAACCTGCTGTTATTGGATTCAGTCATGACAGGATATTACTAACATTTCATCAACCTTTTTTATTCTCTCCCAGCTAAGGCTAGATACCTGTTTTTCTGCTGGGTTTACAGTATAAATTTTCACGTTGACAGCCAAGGATGAACAAAAACTTTTAACCCTCTGCTTGCTAGACCAGCTCTCTACCAACTGCACTAACTCATCCTCTGGTAACTGCTGCAAGGAGAGGGACTGGCTACCACATCTCAGCACACAGTGGCTCAGGACATGTGAATCTATGCTACATCACATCTTGTACACTCTGTAACAGAGCGTTTGGCCCACTTTACATTTTGTCAACCTTACATCATTCATAAAATGAAAAGTGTCTAACCAAAGTTGCCTTATCAAAAGACACATATACAGCAGCACGTTTTGAATAGCCTTTTAAACAACAATTCTATAAACAAGAAAGCAGGCAGCCATAGCTAATACTGTGCTAGTCCATTCAGGAAATAAAGTTAGATAACAAAGATCTTATGAAATATGGTCATATTTCAATAGTACACCTGAGAATAAATGACATTATTTCTGCTACAAAAGTTGGACCAACATTGATGGACCAACTTGAATGACCTACTTAGCAGTTTTATCCTCGATAGATTATGAAACTGGGATCATAATTATATGACTTGTCTTACAAGTCAAAACGATTGACAGACACAATGTATAAGAAAGAAGGTGATGTCAATCAAAAAACTGTACAGATACAGATCTTCCCATTGACACTGTAGATTACTGCTTTTGGTATCTGAAGCAGCAATTTCAGGTAAATCAGTGAAACGACTTGTACGGTAACAAAGCCTGAGAATAGGCGGTTTACAAAGAGATGAGAAATTTTCTAGGCCTACGTATATACAGGTAACAGTGGTTGATAAAATCAGATCACTTCATTGAGCTCTCAAGGATCGGAGCTTAGCAGATAGGTTGTCGAAGGGGATTGCAATCTCAAAAGATCTGAGAGTGAATGAATTCAAACAAACGTCCGTTACGTGCCGTTTTCAGTTCACAGGGGTGATACAAAGTGTTTACCTTGCAAATGACCCATAATGGTCAACCATAGGCCTATTCCTAATCTTTCGCAATCTTTTACCGTAACTCCTGCGAGGCAGAAAGGCATCCTGCTTCTGTCTCGCATGCACCCACCCCATCCACTTCCCAAATACTTTAAGAATGCTGTGATACCGTGCTGCCGCAAGCAAAACTGGCCAGCACAGACTGAGTCCGTCATATATATAGAAAACTGCTGGTATTGTTTAGTTTGTACACATTATCATTATGGAGTATCAATTCCAAACATAACAGCATGCAACGACATGGCTTCCAAGCCGTAGGTTTCTAATTCATACTAAAACCATGAGACGAATAAGTGTTCAATAACGCATCTCATAGTATTATATTAAGTTATCGCTGCACCAAAAAGCACGTGTCACGTTTGAAGCACGCTAGCACTATATCCCTTTGTAACAATTTGAACAATACCAATTATAGTGTACAACAGTGAGTGGTTCCTAGCATGCTTATGTTGGCGTTTAAAGGACAACATTCTCAGCATGTTAGAAGCTAGAGACACAACAAGAACAGTCAACAGTGGCTACTCACCGACATTCGCACTGACGTGAAACTGTTTAGGGAACTTATAACGTGAGAAAAGGCAGCTACTCTCCCTTGGAAACTTAGAAAGCGTTGACAAATTTCTCGTACATAGTCGAAGTAAGGTACCTACAGTTGCTGCCATTTTATTGATTTCAAGAAGACTTTCTTTTCTACTGAATTAAAAGACGCCAAACGAGATGGTGCGAGCGACGAAACAAGAACATTACACCCGAGGCCAGGTTGCACAGCCTCATTCTAAGGTCTGCGACTAAGAGCAAGCCCATACCAAAGCTCGGGAAGTAAAACACTACAGGAGGGTGTCTTCCTCTGCACAACTCTTTTGTAGTAGCGACAATGAACGAATCAGTGCCACAGGCATCAGTTTGAAGTTGCAATATCCACATTTGTATGGTATGTACTGGCAATAGGGCAGCTATTGCTCGATCTGTTAACTTAGTGTTCTGCAAATAGTCCTCAAGGGTCCGGAAAAAACTCCTAGGTCTCAGGCATATCTCAGGGTTCCCCGAGTGTCGAAAACGGTTACAAGACGCACGAGAACAGGGGCAGGGGAAGCAACTACCTCCCTATCCGTACAAATACTAAGGCAAGCTGTGTAAGTTTCCCCGCTACCTTTGCAATTACTGCTCCTTACTTACACAACCACTAGGGCAAGAAATGGGAGTCCCCTCCCCCGTCTATATCGTTATTGATTTATATCTGTTACTTTTTGCGAAGCAATGTCATACGAGGAACGAAAGAATGCACACGAAGATGACATCTATTTACTTAACTAGTGGATACTGTTTTTGACAAAGTTAGACTTCCCGACTAAATAACTAGCAAAAGTAACTTTGAAAGCATGTCTCTGGTGAGATCGCAGATGAAGAAACCAACCAGAACATAAAGCTGATTCATTACGCTAACCAACTCACTTAGTAACAGTTCATTTGATTACCTTATTTGCCAGTGGCCAGCGACCAACAATATCATCAGCATAATGGCTATTGTATAGTATTTAAATTGATGTTGGTGGTGCAAAGTGTATTTTCTGTTAGTTAAGATGAAGTACGTAGATGTATTTCGTGAGAGGAAAGGCTAATATAACTTCAATAATATATATGCATCTATGAGGAAGTAAATAACCCTAAACGTAGTCATTTCACACGAAACTACAACTGCCTATAAAATTATTGCATTTGTGTTGTAGATAAGGTACAAAGTATAGAAGCAGTCAGTAGGCCTATAGTCCAAGAATTGTCTGAGAACAGTTTCAAGAACTTCGAGAACCGAAAGTTAGAATGTTTCTCTTTCATGTATAACTGAATTTAGTGTACTCTCATCTAATGAAGCGTGCGAAGCGTGTGGTCTAAAAAGCTTGCTTTCAAAATTGGGAAGGTAGACAACTTCTCTTTAACGTGGTCACATGACCCAGCAAGTCCATGTGAGAGAAATTGGGAGACGAAGACTTAAGAAGCACGTCGGATGAATATTACCTGTGTTTGGATGACATAGCCTTGTCACAACCGTGTCACAATGGATATGGTTGAAGTAGCACATGGAGGGTACAAGTGATTGTGGTCTACTCAGCCATATTCACTCTAATTCATTGAGTAAGCTACTCATCTTATCGAACGGTTGAGTACTCATACATCGATATCGACCGGAGAGCCCATTATCATCTACGGAATCGGAACATCAGATTTCATCGAAGGGAAGCTGTATCTCCTTTCATTCTGTTTTTCTCCTTGATGACTAGAATATGTATTAGAACAAGCCTTCAGAGTAGGTTTAGCTTGTTTTCATAATCAGTAACTCCAATGTTTACCACGGAAACTTTGTCATATTGGCGAAATGCACCATTTCTTAAAATATGATGGGAATTTTGGAATCGCCTAAGAAACTATTTTGCGAATCGGAAAGAGTTGCCCCAGACTATTTCGTTTTTCATCTTTTATTTTTATACATTTCTGAGGATACTGAGGGATTCAGGATTCTGGTTCATTGGATTCTATTGCTTTTAAAATTTCATATGAGCTGAAGTGCCGAATGCGATAGATATTGGAAGTTCTATAACAATTCTGCATATGAAGTTGCCAAAAAAGCTGTTTGCCAATGCGGAGGGAAAGTGTGACGTCACGATTTTGAAAATATTTGAATTATGGAAGACATACTCAATTCTCATCTTCCCTTATTAGCAAGAACGTCAATAACCAAAATTGAGAGTGTTGCATTTTCCTAACAGCGAGATATCAGCTTTCAAAGTTTTAAATCTGTCTAACAAATCCTTATTATTTGATGCTGTTTCCTAACATAAGGAACCAAGGAAAATTAACTGAGCTTTGACCAGAAATTTTTGAAATTAAAACGCCTATATTTTAAACACTATATATACTACAGGTCTGGTAACATGCGAAGCAGCCTATTCTAGGGTTGCCTTTAGATATCTGCAGTCAAATCTTACTATTTCCAAAATTTTTTATTTGTGACGTCATTACTTTCCCTCAGCATTGTTCAATATTGAGAGGATCATCCGACAGCTATTTTGGTAATCTATGTATAAAGATGTTATACTGGTGACACGTGAAATAGACGATACTTTGTCTGTGATTGAGTGCGTCCTGGATGAAGTAGTGTGGCGATCATATGATTCTTGAATGAACTTTTTGTTTCATCATACAGAAGTAACAACTTTACCATCAGGTAATGATGCTGCAAAGTGCCTTCAGAGAGACGGACGGCGTGACCATAGCGACCGAGGTGCTCTTCCTTCGTCCGCCATTATTTGATCCTGTATAAATCCATTAGGTAGACTTTGTTTATCTTGATATTAACCTCATTTGTTCTTCTCTTTCAGAATCGTTGTTGCAACCCTGAGTGAATACCGCTAAATATATCATTCGCTACTAATACTTTATCTTGTAAGTAAAGAAGTATTCAGTGACACTATAGCACTGCAGGCGGCTGAAGACTTTCATAAGGTCTACACCCACACAGCAAAGAGTCACCTACCTTTGATCCTCTCCCTATCTAGCAGATGAAGAAATGAATATTTGTGAGCTATTTAAGACAATCCATCCTTAACACTAGTAAGATAGTGTATTTTATCTCTAGAATATTCGTTCAAATAGCAATCTGCCAATTTCAAGTCAGATTTTTCTCTAAGTAAGGTACTACTTTAATGGTATTAAATTTTGCGGGGATTTAATTCCGAAGATGGGAACACCAGATTCTTGGTGGATTTCGGGCATCGGACTCCTTGTACTTCTGGGATTAATGTACTTTTTAAACGCCAAGTTGGCATATTAGTCATCAAATGCAATGAGGAAACAAACAGCTTTGTTCACCTAAAGAGGCAACAATATTGAAAGTAAACAAATTTCGCGGATCAGCTTTTCTCCAAATTTTTCGCGTGTATTTAATTTCGCGGATGAATGCTAAGCAGAAATCAGCAAAATTAATCCCCGCAAAATTTAATCCTGTTTAAGTAAAGTTCATTCCTGTTAAAGTAATTACCGGTCTTTTGGAATAATTACCCATTTTCCCCGAATTTTGACTTTCCACAAATTTAGGTGCGTTATAGTGTCCCTCTCCGTCCCCGTTGCTGAGTCATTTTCGTTGCACTTTTTTTTTGGTGGCATACTCGATTTCGAGCCAGAGTGAGCAATGTCCTGGGGAGAGAGCACATTTAGAGGGGTGGTCTGCCTTAGCCTTCCCCAACCGATAGTCTTTATATCGGGCTACGCGGGACTCGAACCTGCAGCCTCTGGCATGTGAGTCCGACTCCTTAACCACTAGACCACGGCAGCTCGATGCACTATTTTTGATTTATTAGTGACGCACTCAATAGGAGATCTCCAAGAAAAACATACGTTATTTGTTTATGGATTGCAGAGACAATCCATGAAACGTAATGTTTCATCGGGTTTAAATGACGATTCCACAACCCATTTATTTGTCTAGTATTACAGCGACTCACAAAATGCCATCGTGGTTTACAACATACAAGTTGACATGCTATGTTATGTGATCGAAATTGAGATTGTCTCTACTCCACTCTCTACCCTCTACTCCACTTAAACAAACTCACAAACGTGTGTTCTGAACAAAGCATTCAGCAACGTCTTCAGATAGTCAAATCTGTTTTTTCTTACGGATATTATACGTTGAACCCTACCCAAAGGAAAGTGAGCGTGGTAGTAGGCCTGTGACGTTTTATGTTTCCTAGTGCCTGATGAAGAACTGGGCCATTAGTAGGGCTCTAATTCCAAGATAGACTTACTGACCGATTCATAGCTGATAAATACCTTGCCTATCCTGTTGGTTTTCATGCCCAAGTATCAGATATGTCAATTATTATCATTACTGTAGCCATTAGTCTACTAGCGACCCCTCCCCCCGCCAATTCTTAAGAATTTCAGAAACGTCCAGAAAGGCTAAGGTTAATTTTTTAAGTTTAAAATTAACTTCCAGGTAGTGCTAAAAATGGATATTGTTAACAATGATAAAATACTAAGGCTTGTCTGATATCTTCATGCTTTTTGATAAACAATGCAGTTTTATGCAGAAGATATTTCTCTATAAAAATGATAGGGCTTAAGATGCATTTATTTAGCATTTCCTATAAATCATACTGATTCACACGTTTCGTACTTCATGTAATATCTTGTGGACTCCTCGTCAGAAATATTGATGTGCTTTTGTCAACTCCCTTACTTCACATATTCTTGAGTTAATACATTTCGTATCTCCCATTACGATACACGTGTGCTTGTTAGAGGGTCTCCATAAGCTTAGTTGGCAGTAAGAAAACAAAATATCAATTTACTTAAAATAACTTACCGGATGCTTTAGTGAGCAGAACAGTGAAATTCTAGTATAAAGTTTGAATTTGTGACGTCGATTCCATATCACGTTGCAGAAGAAAACTTTATGCGATCTTTGCAAATAAGAAGCAACAATAAACGCTGAAGATGAACGATAGAGTTGGCCAGCACATCAATTTCATCCCTACAAAGAAATCTGCTTATGTATACTAAAATGAGTTGTTTTGAACTTGTCATTGTCACTAGTCATGCTGTCTCAGGAGCGTCCTGATAAAATGATTCACTTACAAGGGATCAGAAGGTTATCTCGATGATGGCAAAGGTGTTCTTAGGCCAAAATGTGTCGAGGACCACTGTATTACATACATATGCACATTAAGTACCACGTTAAACCATTATGCTCCTAAAATGCATGCGACAACACCGAAGTAGTTAAAACTTCTAAGCAATTTAAAATACTGAATCTAAATTTCAAATTTCATCTTGCACATTTGAACTTAGTAAACGCTGCGATGACCCATATGATATTTTCATCTTTGATCATTCTCTTACAGATTGACTAGTTGATTCATCTTCGTGGCATTGTTAAATTGCTGATATAGCCTTGTGTTATCATCATCCATGGAACATAATAACGTCTAATGGCTTGTAAAAGAGCATTGTCAGTTAGGTCAGGACATAAGAGTCCTGTTACTGGTACCATGTAAGCCAGCACAATCTCTTTCATGGTCGGGTCGTCGATGACTAAACCGCCCCCCCCAGTTCACCCCGATGTTCCGGGTCATCTGGTGAGGAGGGTCTCTGGGTAGCCCAGCAGGACTAAAAAACAAGACCTGTCGAAGAGCGTAGGTACACCTAGAAGTGTACAACGGCCATCCCAAGGTAATGGTGTCACCAAAAAAACCCCTCCATTGATGGGGAGGATGATGGAGTATCTGATTGGCGGAAACTCAGTATCTGATGTAACGGCCATGAGGTATAGTTCTAGTTAGCTGAACACTGTAACCCGCAGTAGGCCAAGGCAAACCACTGCGTTGTTGTGCAAAGAAAATCATGATGATTTCTACAAACGGATCAGATGAAAAGCATAAATGTGGTCCTTCTGCATCAGGAGGACACCTCGCTCGGTACAGGACCTCATGCTCAACAAGTGAGCCTGGATCTTTATTCGGCTACTGTTGACAACAAGGAACCCTTCGAATTGGGACATGGAAGGTCAGAATACTGTTTCAGACTGGTAACATGGAAAACATCAAACTGGAAGCAGAATGACTGGGGACAAACATCATGGGCGTTTGTGAGATTAGGTGGATTGGAGCAGGTTGCCTGCAAACTGACGACTACAAATTTATCTATTCTGGTGGCAGTGCACATCAACATGAAGTAGGAATCCTACTGGATAGAGAAGCACCCAAAACAATGATGGGTTTTTGGCCCTTAGCTGACAGAGCGCTGCTGGTGAAACTGAAGGGACACCCATTCAATCAAGCAATAATACAGGTATGTGCACAACGTCGGATAGTTCAGATGAAGATGTGGAAACGTTTTACGATGCGCTGAATACTGCAGTTAAACAATGCAAATCACAGGACGTCATTGTCATCATGGGTGACTTCAACAGCATAATGGGCAGTAGAAAGGACGGAGACACAGTGGGCCCACATGGACTGGGCACATGAAATGAGAGAGGAGACAGGCCAGCTACATGGTGCATGGTGCATGGTGCATGGTGCATGGTGCATGGCAAATGACACTTTTATCAGAAATACCTTGTTTCAACAACTAAAAAGTGAAAGTCTGGGGGAAGCAGAACATAATACATGGGACTTCTTCAAGACATATTTGGAAGAAGCTGCAAGTCAATAAATTCCAGAGAAGAAAGCAAAGCGAGAGAAACCATGGATGAAAGAAGAGAAACGTTAGGCCACGAGACAACGACAAGCTATCAAGAGAAACAGTCAAGAGTATAGAAGAAAGAATGGAGAAGTAAAAATAATGTGCAGTGCAGCTAAGGAAGATTGAATCCATCACGAATGTGCAGAAATAGAAAGATTAAGAAATGTCAACACCAAAGAAATGAAAGAATCAGTAGTATGGGCGGAAAGAGTCATCAGCAAGAAAAGACAAACTCCACGCTGCATTGTAAGCATCGAACAAGAACAATCAAGCAGGTTTCAGAATTCAAGTATTTGTACACCGTCATCACGGAAGACGGGAGATCTGACAGGGAAATCAAAGCAAGGATTGGAATGGCAAAGGAGGCATTTTCAAAGGCAAAGGACTCATTACCAACACCAAAATGAGCTTGTCCACTACACAGAGGCTAATTGATGTCTTGGACGTTGACTCCCAAGCTAAAGAAACGACCGGAGGCAACGGAATTGTGGTTATACCGGCGAATGCTGAAGATTAGCTGGACCAAGCATGTCACAAATGAAAAAGTACTCAGTTGGGCACTGGCAGAAAGAGGCCTGATTATGAAGATAACTAAGAGACAGCTGACGTTTTTAGGGCACATTATTAGCAAGGATAGTTTAGAGAACTTGACGCTTACAGGAAAGATAGAGGGAAGAGAGACAGACAAAGGATGACATTCATAAAAGCTATTAGAAATCTGGTCAACGTCGGTGTAGGGAAAACGTTCCATCTAGCAAGAGACAGGAGGCAGTGGAAAATCATGGTCACCGATGTCCTCAAAGGATATGAAACCTGAGAAGTAGAGACGAAAGAGCACTTAACTTTTTGACAACTTTTTATATTCTGCTTGAGATGGTAGCAAGTTTTCAGCGTGAGGACCCCCTACCCATCCATATGCAAATAAGGTTAAATGTCAAACACAATGGTGAAATCGTATTTTATCAAAGACAGCACAAGTTTCAAAATAGCTTGAAAAGTAATCGTACATGTTGATCGTTACAATTGCACCGTTGGCTTTCCTCTCTTCGGTTAAGTGAAACTTGATCTCAGTTGTTTATTTTAACGTTTCCGGACACGAATAGTTTTAGTACTGGAATTCCTTTGTTTGACTGACCCTCTCCCACAGGGCATAAATAATTACACACAAAAGATCCGGAATACACTTATTTTGTTCCATAACAGTTTCAGAATTTCAAGAATGTGTCAATGCAGTTTGATTTATATCTTTTATTTACGAGTTCCTTCATTGTCACTCGTGATTGCTAGGGTTCCTATTACAAGCAGAGATCTTATTAGCGTTAAATTTGCTTTACGGTATGGCTGGACAAACTGCGATGTCTTTTTTCACGCAAGTCATTTAACATTTATAAGATTCAATGTAAGGCCCACTCGTAATAAGGGGACAGACCTCTTACTGTATAAAATTGCATTTTACTGCAGTTATGATACCGGTAGAAATATGCATAAGTAGTGAATCATTTAAAATTGATAATTATTTTCAAGGAGAATTAAAATATAACTTAGAATTTTATTGAATACTGAAAAGAAGAATTTTCAAAGTAGTGTGCTTGACTACAGCAGTCAAATATGGGGCATGATGCAAATAGATTAAATTTTCTGCTTTACGGCAAAGCTTGTAAGATGTTCGCCCTCTTTCACACATGTTTTTCGCGATTTTTCAAATGCTTACAATTACTCTTAGGCTAGCTCAGCTAAATTCTAGTATACACAAATTGTTTAGCTCTTAGCTAGAATCGTACATGCCTATTTCAGACTGTGGAGGTTGTTTTCCATCTTGTGGAACAACCGTATTTGAGCAAAGCACCAGCGATGTAATACCAACTTGAACTACTCCTGATGGATGTTTCAGATATACTGTGGCAGCATTTTATCAGAGTTCAAGCAAAGAGAGCGCCCTCTTTAAAGTGTGCTGGTCATGTAATTTAAATGACCGTTAACGTAAAAGCATGGGAAGAACCTGGTCAGGAGAGATTCTTACATTGAGATTCTGGAGTAAATTTATCACCTTCAACCATCATGCGTTTTAAATCAATGAGTATTACAGTTCTATTACGATTGAAGATTTGGGTTGTAAGTGACCTTACATACGCCTATGCGCCGAGTTCAATCATCAACTTCAGCCTTTATGCAAGTCCACATATTGACACTATTGTATAAGAATCTTGATGCCCCTCTCTCTTATTTTTTTCAAATTTGTTTCGAATTTATCAAATAGTCCTAGTTAACGTCCTGAAATTAAATTTCACTACACCGACTGAGAGTACCTCAGTTACCTTAAATTTAGGTCATACACGATACTATCAATATCAACCACCTCCTTAATGATAGACTCTGTAGTGCGAAACAATTTCTGACTTTACGGAACTAACCAGCCATGATCAGCTATTATACAATGACATACTTGCGCTTAATACTGTCAGTTCTAGAAATCTGAATGAAAACGCACTCTACATCTTTACTTGTAGAATACTTCATAAATAGCAAATCAACTCAGGACGCTGGGCATATCCCCAAATCTCTATGATTTTAAAACAGGAGACTGCTCCTCTACAAATCCCCTACGGCATCGCCGAGACCACCTGATGATAAATGTTCTACCAAACAGAGGTATACAATAACTTCCCCTGCTTAAATTACTTAGTTAAGCAGTAAAATCGCTTAAATTGACTCTAAATTGATGAAGAGTGCAGCTGAGGCAACATCAAAACTGTCGGTTTCCTCCTGTCCACCTATCGACCCCCTTTGACTGGAAAATGTTTTACAAAATCAATATCTATACGACATTTAAATCTAGACTTGAAAGTGTAACATTCTTTAATTCAAGAATTCATGGTATGCCAACTTACCGGCAACTTAACGTGGTGAGAATATGGACTATGAAATGACAGTAGCTAAACAATACATGTCGAGAATGTTGAGCTGATCTATAAGATTCCAGGGAATGAAAAAGACAACTACGCAACTGTCTTTTGTCTGGTGATTAGTCAGACACTTGTCTGATTTGGCTTTTACACTGCGTGGCTATCCTTTTTCATGTGAATTACAGTATTCTCATTGAAATGGCTAAAATGGCAACTGTATCCGCCATCTTAGTGCCTTGCAACGCGGTCGTTAAAGTGATGCTGCACTTACCTCCAAGGGCGTAGGTGGCCAGTTCTCTTGGAGGGGTGGAGAGGGGGTGTTTAGCACTCAACCTGATATTGAGCTATTTTGAGTGCTACTGTATTGCTTATCTTTAATAATATTCCTGTACTATTCCGTCTTACCTCAGTATTTTTATTGCAATGCAACTCATCAGTGAGTGGTCGGTTTAGCAATCCATGTCTCAGAGCCAGATGTGAATCTCATTTAGGAGTTAACTTACTTTGGGGCTAGAAATGGAGCTAGTTACCTTACTTTGGGGCTAGGCGTGACAATAGCCAGATATCTTTTACATTAGTTACTGCCATTTAAATAATTAAGACTTTGCTTATGGCTGTTTCAAAACACGTCGCTGTTTGGGACCATCACAACGCGATGTAAGTATTTTGAGGTTGTGATAGGAGTTAAATGTTACAAAAATTCAAAATTGTAAGTTGTTAATTTACAATGGTCCCACAAAAATTCCTGTGCAATTTAAAAATCTAAAATATACAGATATTTTTCTGTGAATAAGGAGCATATTTTGAATTCAGCGTAACTTTCAACCTCATTTATCATAGAAAAACACTTCCTACCTGGTAATCGTTGAGGAATTTTGCATGCGGAATTTTGTCCAGGAGTTAAGGAAATTTTGAGAACTGTGTCTTATCCGAAGTTTGTTATAAAGAAATACGCATACATATTTGGACGACCAAGCAAGGGTTCAAGAAGAGTTTGAAATATATGACCATGGTATTGCTGCAAGCAGCAGAAAGGTGATGCCTATAGACAGTGAAAGCAAAGAAGATGCACAATGTTATCATTACTTGAACAAAACACGGATCCCTCCATGCGTAATAACCATACACGTGTAGAAATGTTTTTAATCACTTCAAAAAATACACCAACATGCATGTCATTGTACTGTAGGCTGTATTAGTGAAGCAGGCTTGTCTGGTAGTCTGGTAGGATATTGGACACGAGAAAATAATAAGCATCTTTATCATATTTGACTGACGCTGCCCGCTACAAAATAGCCTAACAAGCTAAGTGTGCTGTACATAACTGGCATTGTGCTCGTCTTGTTTACAGATGTGCTAAGCAAGGATACTGGTTTGAACCCAGCGGACCTCAAGATAGCAATGCAAGACACGGACGGCTGGAGACGAAGAGTCAAATTGACCTGGGCAATCCACCCGAGCCGGCAAGGTAGTGTGCTACGTTTGGTCTGTCTGAAAGCTACTTTGGCGTGAAGATCAGATCAGTTCTGATCTTTGACTGACGCTACCCGCTAAAAAATAGCCTAACAAGCTAAGTGTGCTGTACATAACTGGCATTGTGCTCGTCTTGTTTACAGATGTGCTAAGCGAGGATACTGGTTTGAACCCAGCGGAACTCAAGATAGCAATGCAGGACACGGACGGCTGGAGACGAAGAGTCAAATTGACCCGGGCAATCCGCCCGAGCCGGCAAGGTAGTGTGCTACGTGTGGTCTGTCTGAAAGCTACTTTGGCGTGAAGATCAGATCAGTTCTGATTCCTAGTTACTGTACGTTGTGATGAATCCATCAAAATGAAAATCAAAAGCGACATTAAACAAGTCGGAACATCATTGTCTGGCCGTCGTCGCTTCACCAACCGCAGCCATCAAACGCTATTTTTTGTATTGAGGTGATGATGTAAGATGTGAAATGCTGTGACTGCTTCAGTGGTTGAAAGATATTTACATGGTTAAAAGCGATAATTTTATAGCTTGGTTGGTAAAGGTATACTGTGGGGTAAAAATTAAAATTTGGTAAAACGAAGACAGCTTTTTCAGCTGAAGATAACCATAGACGAAACTACAAAAGTCAAATGAAAACGTTCTTCCTACACAGGAATACAAAAATCCAAGAAAGTCATACTTTAATCTCAATGGAAGCAGGCATTATAAAATGGGCGGATATAGCAAAACACCTTGGAAATATAACCAAAATTAATTATGTGCCCTATTCACAAAATATTTGTGTAGCATCTCTTATTTATTTAAATCTAAAGTTGACTGAATATAAGCTCCAAAGTCATTTATGGAAAGTATTTAAAGAACTGTAAAGTATTTATAATATACCGCCACAAAGGATGAAGAACGAAGAAGACGGAAAAGCTATTGCAAAAAGTTTTTAAATTTTTTTTAATCGTATTCACCCTGATCAAGGCCGATGCCACTTCTGGGAACGGGTTACTTTTCCTTTTCGGATGACAATCTATTCATGCTTACATTTCATGCAATTTAATGCTTGTTATTCACGCATGTAGTCCCCTTCTGTCCTACCTCTCGAAACATAGTTTCCTACTTCACGAGAGCAGATGACAGAGCACAGTACCTCCAGGATCGTGGCAGGCAAGCTCAGGGTCGGTTCGAACTCACG
>JAAAKL020000842.1:0-35879 GCA_010016065.2 Carybdea cf. marsupialis auct. non (Linnaeus, 1758) | reverse complement strand
ATGATCATCATCATAATCATTATTATAATTAACTTTATGATCATCAGCATAATCATTATTATAATCAACTTCATAATCATCATAATCATTATTATAATCAACTTCATAATCATCATCATAGTCATCAATTTTGTCGTCGTAATCGTCATCGTCGTTTCATGGTCCTTTTTAGTTTTTTTTATCGGTTTTTGTATTTGATTCCTTATTTTATTTATGTCTGCCAACAGAGAATTAATGGCGAAACACAGCAAGAACCAGCTTCGAGAAAAGCAGTTTAATATCAGCACTTACGTTGCTGAGCAAGAAGAGAAACCAAGCTGTTGCAACTAGGGAAAGAAAGGAAGTAGTTTACTTAAGGGAGGAATGCACAAGGTACATCACGATATGTAAGAGGAAGTCAGTACATTCGTAGTCAAGGGGAAAATGGACGAACTTCGTGCAATGCTGCAGGAGGTTTGCTTGGTTACAAGGAGGTGATACAAATAACAATTAGAAGTAAGGAAGGGTTTATGGCACTGATACGAATGCTGGTTCTTGTTGACAGTTTTTTGCATGTGATTGTTCTGAAAATGTAAAAAACAAAGTCAGAAAGGATTAACGATGGTTATTCATATGTTCGCAATTTAAAGAAGGAAATTTTAACGCCCTTCTTTCATTTTCTTACGAAATTTCGAATACTGGTGTTGTGCAGGTAGGGAGCTTGCCCTTAGAATAGCAATAGGCAAATTACAGTTGCCTCTATTTATAACATTCGTGTTTTTGGAGTTCTTTTAGTTTTATGGCTAACCGGAATCAGACATGATATGGCTTTGACGTTGTGACGGTCATACATTATCTATGAAACCTCAAAACTCTGCTGTAGAAGCGCTGGTCCTCTTTCAGGAGCCTCTATGCTTACCTATAACTACTTACTAGCCCAAATGGGCTTTAAGGTGCACACGTGTTCACAACTGTGCTATTTGTAGGCCTTATGATGCGTTCGCAAAACCGGAAAACATGGTCTCCTCCGAGGTAATCACAAATGCGAGCCCGGTATAGCTTTGCCAGATTGGAGGATAAATCGTGAATTAGGCAATTGTGAACTCAAAGAGCTAACCACAAAAATCCACCCCTTTTACTTACTATAGGAAGGTTAGGCAACCAACGAGAAAATTTTGGTCGCAACTTTGGGCAGCATTCCTTAAGATATGAGGTGATGAGACACACGGCTAATCTGACAACACTGGGTCGGTCCTGTGCTTGGCTTCGGAGGGTGGTCTGACAAATTCTTAAGTTTTCAGTGCCGCGGTAGCCCCGTTGCAATTTCCTGTTAGGAAGAGATCAGTTTGTATGTTCCCCGTCATGTGCGATATGACAGCTCTTGATAATTACCGAGTTGCTTGACGAGAGTAGTACAAGTGGCAGTTAAAGGAAGTCAGTATGATTCAAAATCGACCAGCCTCATTAACAACAACTGTTTGATAGTTACGGGTTACAGGGGACTTTAAAGAGCATAGAAAATCTGGCCACAAGAATTAACTTTTTTTGAGAAGAGATATGATCATTTCGATTTGAATCGATTACTGATACTTCAAAGATCTTTCTATATTTTCATAAGTTTCGTATAAACGACGCACTTTCCTTGATATTTCGGGTGGGTCTCGTTTTACCTCTGTATGTATAGTGGTGCGCGTTGATCTCCTGTTGATGCTGTCATTTTAGGTTATAATCTCATCGTAACACCTGGTATGGAAATCTGTGTTTTTTTATTTAACGCCAGTACTCTCAATCAGCCTCGTTTTCCTCGTTAGTAGCTTGAACCTTGCAACATGCAGTCAGTGTAGTTAACAATAGAACTGACAGTTTTGTAGGGGGCTTCATCTGCTGTGTGCCTTGCTTTTATTGATGTTGCTGGATTCAATCATTTGAAAGAGGCCATGCGTTTTGGTATGTATTTGTCAACTGCGAACAGCTGATAGTTTTGTTGTAGTGTTAGAAAATGAGGGAGTAAAGGTCTTCATACGTAGGTTGAAAGGTTGTATAAAGATTGAAGTCTCTCGCGTCGAGAAGAAGGAGGAGATTATGTGGACTGAAGAGGGAGGTCAATTATCGCAGAATTGGCTGTAAGTAAGTTTTAATCGCCCCATAATCGGCACGTGATGTGCGCCTCGCCCCAATGCCATACCTAACACTTTGCTATTATAGGCCCATGGATGCATAGCCAAAATATACCACGGAAAGACTTTCTTGGAAATGTTGTGACGTGGCCTGCAACCTAAATAGACGTAATTTTTAATGAAAACTCTTACAGACATTCATCCCAAAGATGTTGGATATTATTTGAAGAGAGTACTCCCTCGCGTGGACGTTGGTTTTCCTTAGAGTTGCTTTGTCATCAGGCCCGTAAATATTTGTTTATGTGATAAGAGGTATAGGCGTACGGGGGCATTTGAATTTGGTGGGACATGACTTTTTCTGCCAGAATTTTTCTACCTGAGATTTGAAATTATCTTTCAGATTTGCATTTGCCCGTTTCAAGATTTTTCTTTTCAAAAATGGATGGATACGGTTATTTCGGACAGTTACACCAATTTTCTCCAAATATGGGCAATTTTTTTTCTTAGTTTTGACTTTTCTAAAGTTGCTGGATACACGGTACGCAGCCCCCTGCGCCTTTTACAAATGGTAGTACGCTAACTTTTTTTGTTTTTGAGTCGTATTTAATTAGGGAGTATAAATATTAGAATTTTTAACAGTTAATTATATAGTAATATTATGCACTGGTATGATTGTGAGTGTTCACGATGGAGCAATCTGGATGTCTCGATACTTGTCTTGAACTGCTATTTTATGGAGCGTATGCGTGCTGCTCTTTGCGCAATCACTTACTCATCGACCTGGTCTCCACTGCGATAAGGGCACCACACATACGTTCTAACCACACAGCTGTTTCAATTGTCTCTCTTTCTCGCTAACGTTACCATTTGAAACCAGAGTTGAAGATTCTAGTTGTGAATTTTACAACTCTGTGCTTTGTTAGGAAAGGTGTTGGAAATTCCTTTGTTGGCCCCGGAGAGATTCATATTACTTGGTTACGTAGGTAGTATCTGGAATAGGACCTGGATCTTATTGGCCGACACCGGGATGTCTTTTGTTAGGTGTTTACTTGGGTTTTCTTTGTGGACCTGACAGATTTGTTTACTTCGACATACGTGTTTTATATGCTGAATTGACATTCATGGATTTAGGTACTCAAGTTTGCAAATATAGACCGGTTTTTTGTCAAAATGGTAAACTAAAGTCTGTACTAGCGTGGTTTTACCTTAAACTATTCTTACCAATAACCATGTCTAATTGGGGGAATTGGCAAGTTTCTGCTATCACTTAGTCCTCGCTTAAATTTCTAGCCAGAATAGATTATAAATTAATGATGGACAACTGTCTTATAGTCACACTCTTTCTTTCATTTGCCGCAATACTAGCTTTAAATCCTAATTAATGAGAAAGTTAACCGGATAGCTGTTTTAACGCATACCAGAATAACTGCTTCGGCACTTAAAAGTTATTCAAGACATAAAGATATATTGCTATCATTCTCGAACAAGATATCAACATAGACGTTGATGTGTTCCACGTACTTTCGGTAACAACAACTCCCATTCGAAGCCATTTATACTGACAGATCAGGCAATTGGAATACCAGGGCACACCTAAATAGTCGGAAGTGTTACATAGAGAATGCAGTAATTTCGCCCTGGGTTACCCCAGGAGTCTTAAGAATTTATTAACTGTGATGAAGAGTAAGTCGTTCCGTATTTTATACTCTTTCGTTTTGTTATGAGTTGTATTTATCTTATCACTCTAAGTGGTTCTCTTGCACGATTCATAAGATGTAGAGCGGTTTACGCCTCTTCCATCTTCAAATACCTCTCGTAAAGAACGTCTATCTAGCCTCATTATGATGGGATTTTATTCGAGCGAGAGTCGCACCTATAAGAAGAATTGCTGTTGACATCTGGTTTTAACGTGTTTTGTGACCCCTTTGCATATTTTCAAAGTTAAAAAATGAAGTAGAATTGCGTTCTTTAGAGCTTTTGAAATAGACTCGCGTTAGAATAGCAGTGCTTGAGTTTTGTAGACGTCAAGACATCCAAATCACGTTTTATTTAGAGTAGAAAGTGTTTGCACCTTTGTATTTATGAGAAGGGCCTAATGTAGTGAATTGCATTTCCCTTTTCTAAGTTTTAACGCACCGTTTTAGTTAATATTATATGCACCCTACTATAATTTGGAAGTCGTAAGTGGCTTTGCAGAGTGTTCTTTAATGTAGTCAACCTTACGTGAATAGATATGTAATTTATGATTTGTAGTAATTTTTGATTAACTACCGCACAGGTTCCGTATTTTGATCTTATTGCAACTTGTTTCTGTTTTGTTTCGATTCATTTTTTCTTAAGTGGGTATACCTGTAATTAATGTAATTATTAGAGGGAATTACTATCATTACTATGACTATGTCTGAAATTATTTCAATCCCTACGTGTTACACTTGATGCCTTAAGCAATAGGAAGGAGTGAGTTAGATTGATGACAAGGCGCCAAAGGGATGTCAAGTTTGACAGGGTATATTTAAACTTCACAAAAGAAAACAAGCCTCGTCATTGTGCGCTACATATGTGAATTGCAACACAATACGGTACGTGACCCTGCACTGAGACAGGTAATAACAGGAATGTAACGGTTGCTCTCACTGATCTCTAAAAAGGACTGGATCGAGTTTCCCATTGTTACCAACAGCGAAAAAGTGCAGTCACAAGTATTGGCCCCAATTAGTTAAAATTGCGCTGGAAGGTCCACCATGTTACGTTACATTGATTATGAGCTTTGTTTCATGGGGACTGAAATGGCGTCCAACAACTGACCTCACTTTGAGACGGAAGATGCTCGATCCCCTTGTTTTATGGAGATCAGTGGTTGTGATGAATAGCTTAAGGTTGTTATAATTTTACACTGCTACATTGTTAGGGACCACTCTTGGTTGCTTTGAAGGAAAGTCTAACGTAGGGCTATAACTAGCGTATCTCAAATCGAGTGAGAGTTAAATAATTATGACCTGCATGTGGATCAAGTAGATGACTATAATTCAGTTTCTAAATAGATCTCACACTTCCTTTCCAACAAACCACCTTGATCATCAATTTTAATTATAGAAAAATATCACAATTAAACTAAAGGGCAAAGGTTTTCATGTATATAATAAAATTTCGGGATAAAACGGAGAGTTAAAACGTTTTCACTTCCAGTTTGGTGACTCTGTCAATCGCAGCCAGCTGGACATTGTAGCTTTCCGAGGTAACGGTTTCAATTCGAATATTCCCAATTAGAGACGGCACCTCTTGGTGTGCCTCCGTTGTGCTGCTTGCAAGTCTCTACTGAATATTGATGCCAAATTCATAACAATT
The DNA here is from genome assembly GCA_010016065.2 of Carybdea cf. marsupialis auct. non (Linnaeus, 1758). Lineage (NCBI taxonomy): Eukaryota > Metazoa > Cnidaria > Cubozoa > Carybdeida > Carybdeidae > Carybdea > Carybdea cf. marsupialis auct. non (Linnaeus, 1758). Next base: position 30,438 of record JAAAKL020000842.1, on the reverse strand, counting down.
GTGTTCCTTAGGTAGTTTTTGTCGTACGCATACTTAGCTAACGAGGTAGCCCTTTCTTTGAACAGCTTTTAGTAGTATTGTAGTACTGTTAAATGTTCATGTGATGTAATGTATAACCTACATTTTGAAAGGGGGTAGAGACTTGCGAATCCTGACACAGTGGAAGGAGGGTAGAGGAAGCAGTTAACTGATATCCGAGTCTTGAGTATCTTTATAGTAAGATACTTCGTTTTCACAGAAAATTATCCCTCCTCTAATTTTCCCCCAATGTGATTGTTTTGTTCTTGCGATCGTGCAGTGATAGTTTCTGTCGTGATTGTAACGGATGTCAAGAAATAGTTTTTAGCTCTTTAGACTATGAATTAACGTAACTCTTGAACTTCCAATGAGGTCGCAAAATTACTTTGTACTTTGTACATATCTTGGAAAGGTATGTCTCTTAACTGGGACGATTTCGTATGAAGGGGGTATAAAATAGCACCTTTTGATAACGGTCTTTGTGAATATAACGCTTAAGTTCCCTTGTGCGCCCTTGTAAAATTGTCAAGAAGACTGGGCTCGAGTAGTACCTCCGGTAATATGTAAACTTTGAATGTGTCACTGACGAAGCAATTTTTGAAGGGGAGACATTGGTGTGTGAAGAACAGTTACATTGTAGAAATTAAAGATTCGAGGTAAATGTTGTACTTGGGGCAGGCATACTATGTTGAAATTTGATGAATTATGATTTCCTCGTTTGCTTTTTACTACATCGCAATCATCTCGGCAAGATCGGTTCTTACAAGATCTCGACTTCTTGGAATGGCTTTTGACAGTGGAACAATAGAGGAAGAAACTTTTGATAAGAGCGTGCTTGTTCAGTATAATATAATTTAATATTAGGGTATTTTCTGTAAGGAAGCAAGCCCCAGTATCAGGCATCCGCATCCATGCTGCCAATAACAACACTTCGTGACACAAGGACTGTAATCAGTGTATCGGTATTTTCTCTAATTTATTAGTGGGTAGTTACATCTCACCTTTAAAACGTTTATCATACCGCTCATAAGAGGTGTTGAAATTGCGTGGTAGTTCAAGAGAATGAATTCGGAGGCAGCAGATGCGCGACTTTACATCTGGGGCTTTGTTTCGATCAGTTTACCATCCATGGTAGAAATTCGAAATAGAGATTGGATGTCGAAATATACAGTGTTAAGGAAGATTATATAGAAGGGTGAGGTACTTACAACCGTATAAATATATGAAGACCTTTGTTCAGACCCCCTCCCCCTTCCCTTTGAAAATACATGGGTTCATTCGAAGTGCCCCTGCAGCTTCATCATCATTATGGGAGTAAGCGTTACATTCTAGACTAGTTTTCTTGTTTTTATTTGTTTTCTTACGAGAGCTTCGTTTCAAGGCACAATACTATCTGCCCTTGTGTTAGCACTCTTTGTTTAGTGGGTTAACTGAACTGCTATACACAATGTTGTGCAGTCCTCGATCATAAATGCCTTAATCATACTACGATTGCTAGTGTAAAATGAAAGGCCATGACATCTCTCTTGCTGGATTTGAGTTGAAGTCAAAGGGAAGTTATTGGGTTTAAACGATCCCAAATGGGGCAAATGACCTTGAGAAGGTGATTTTGGGGATAGCTGTGAGTACATTGATTTTTTAACTCGATACTTTCAGTCTGTTTTTTGCCCTCTAAAAATAGAACATAGAAGATTGTTGTTCCTTACAGTGCGCTCTAAGTGTCGTCACGATTCTCATCGCATCTCCTACGGTTCTTAGACAGACGAGATGCAAGTAGAACCAGATATTCATAAACGACAAGTGACTAATTCGTTCTTACATGATAAATTCTGCATGATAAAAGGTACTGTTAACTTTAGGAATGTGCGTAACTATGTGATTGTACTCCCGTCGATTGTGCTGGAGCTTCCTCTGAGGCCTCACGTGGTTTAGCAATTTCCGCGTGAGTACCCTCCCCCGATTTCATCAGGACGATACTTATTCATGCAAAGCGAGTTCTAATCTAGTTGACATAGGCTGTGAGTGTGGTCGTCCCGTAATCTGCCACCTCCCAGACATGGAATGATAATTATTGCAGTATTTGATAATTAATACATATTTTTATTACCAAATCGAGATGTTGATATTTTTCTGAATTGTGTATTTACTTGGGAATCATTGTAACAATGTTTGGGTGTAGTTCGCAAAGTGGATTGTCAAAATAGAGCAGGAAACTGGATTTGAGTGGTAGTCGTTTTTGCAGCACCCAGGCGTTGCAAATTTTACGCGTGCCAGTATCGCTTCGCATACTATCTGTTTTTTCTTGTCTAGTTCCTTTTATTGATACAGTCTTAGCTTTCTCGTACCTTCTTTACTCAAATAATAATACCATGACTTGGAATAGTGTTTCTTAACCATCAGCATATGATACATTTATTGCCGGCCAACTCGAAAAAATTCTCTTCATTCACTCGACAAGTAACAACACCTACAACCTGATAAAGAATTTTTTTGTGTGTAGTAAACGAAAAATAAAAACAAGGTGAAACATGCTAACAAGCATAGGACCGTCAGTCAGTGCATAATTATTGTTAGTTTTTAGCTGAACGATTTACTTAACATTAGATCACAATAAAGCATCGATTGCCAGTGAAATGTAATAATTCGTTTTTGAGAACGTTTTTTGGTATTAAAGCAACAGCGAGTATAATGTACACTCGATTGCTCCCGGCGTTACAGACAGAATGATGAAAACTGATATACTCAAGTCAGGTTGGTGCTTCAGTGACCATGCTTTTCAACTAGAGAGCAATTCAGACTCTACGGAAGCCTGTACAAATGTTGATACAATCTTCATGAATAATTTCCAGACTTGAGATAATGCGTGTGACGTGTCCTCTGCTTATCATTTCTGGGTCTGTACATTATGAAATGTTTTTATATGTTCCCAGCGGTAGTAAATCGTTAACTTCTTCAACTTTTGCCCATTTGAGATACAGACGGAACTTTCGGAAGATGGATTAAGGACGGAAAATACAGTCTTTGTAAAGTTCAAGTCTACTGCTTAAGATTGGTCTTAGACTATTTACCTCAGATTTTCACTATTTGTTTTAAGTATCTTCCGATCCTCAGAAAGTGGACTTCAAAATAATAATGAAGAACGGGAATGGACAAAGGAACTGATCTTATTGTTGGAAAGGTTTAACTACAATGAGGGGCTTGAAATTATATCAAAGGAAAGAATGCAAGAAGACTATTTCTGAACAGTGCATGCCCTCGGACAGTCGGATAGGTAGCGACTTCTACAGGGAGCTAATCAGTGGGGATAATCCTACGGCGGATAAGACATGATTTATGCAATGAATACGCAGCAAAGAAACCCAAAACCAACTGGCTGTATGCTAATGAAACTGCCAGATATATTCACTTTGACGAAAGAGTTGCCGAGATCGTACGGCGCCAGAAGGGTGGCCCGGGGACTAAATTGAACATGCTTGCGTTTTTTTAGCAAGGAAAGGGATGGTTTGGCTTGGAACAGCAGTTGCTATCAGACAAGTCACTCAAGGCTAATGAAACAAAGCAACTTTCATAGGGAGATCGGAAGGAGCAGCAATTCAGAAAGGAGAGTAAAGGGAAAGATGAGGAGAAGTAATGGTTGAGGAGACTGCATGAGAACGTCACGGGAAAACTGCGCGAGGACTTAGGGAGAGAGAGGCAAGGGACTTGAGAGAGTCGTGAAGAAGGCGAGAGCAAAAAACTCCCTAGGGAACGATGGGATAAACTATAAGGTCTATAAGCGATGTCTGAAGCTCAAACTCCGGCTCTGTATGCTACTGCAAGACATGCGGAGGAGTAAATCAGTAGCTGAGAAGTAGTGCATAGCAGAAGGAGTGTATCTGCCGAAGGAAAAGAAACAAGGGTAATCGGGCAGTTTTGCCCAATATCTTTGGTGAATGTGGATGGGAAAGTTTTGTTTAGCGTTGTGGCAAATTGGCTCATTTAGTTTGCAACGGTGAATGGGTTTGTAAATGAGTCTGTGCAGAGGGGTGGAATACCTGGGGTAGCAGGTTGTATACAACATGCTTTTACCATCTGTTAGAATATTCTGCAGACCAAAAGGAGCTAGGGGGATACAGCGACCGTATGGCTTGCTTTTGCTTGCGTTTATAAGTAGGTGCCCCATGTTGTTGAATGTAAAACAATCCAATCCATGATAAGGTCCTACTATGATACATTCATGATGAGATTTACTGCAAATAGCTTCACCAGCAGCTGGCAGCAGGATGCTCTATCTCAATTATTGGTACTGGTAATGGAGATGATCTTAAGGTCACCCAACAGTGAAAGTTCTCACGCATGTGCACAGCTGAAGGCCTTCATGGATGATATATCGGTAAATTCATGAGGTGATTGTTTGGTCTGGGATGAAGTTTAATGTGTAAAAGTATAGACGTGTGACATATGTTAAGGGAAAACAAATTTAGCTGAGATACAAAATTGGAGTTAAAGACATCCCAACAGTGAAAGAACAACCAGTCAAAAGCTTGGGACGCTGGTACCAGGGCAATCTGAGTGACAGAGGCCAAAGCAAGGCAATCCAGAGGCAAGTGGACGCGTGGTTGAAGAGGATTGATTAATCTGAGTTTCCCTTGCAAATTTGAATGCTGGTGGCACCATTATGTTCTTCTAGCTAGATTGATGTAGCCATTACAAGTGTATAAGATAATATTGACTTATGTCGAAAGAGTAGAACAGAGGTGCAGTGTGTACATTGAGAGGGAGAGGATTTATGAAAAGAAGCTCGGTACCCTTTCCCAGCATAGATTGTGCTTCACAGCGAGAGAGAGCGGGAAGATAATCAATGAACTGCAAGAGACAGCTGAAAAGGCATGATTTTGGGTTTGATTGAAAAGAGATGACTCGTACTGGCAACATAAAGAAGTTTGCAGCAGCATAAGCCAGGGAATTGTCCATGGAAAATCGTTAGGGAAAAATTGCAAAACAAAAATAGTGTAAAAAATTTACAACAGGCAGAGAGGCATTTGCAGCAGCCGGAGTCAAAGAATTGTATTGGAGCAAAATATTGTTAGTAGGGTGCCAATAGCGGGAAGAGAGTGGGTCAGAGTCATAGCGGACTACAAAATTACACTACATAGTTGTCACAAAACTCACTGCTAACCACCTCCAACTGATTCAGAGAGGCCGTGCCACTTCATTAAAGCAGAAGAGGATTTAGGGCTGACACTGAGAACTGGTTTCCTCCTGATGATGGTTTGTGTTTTGACTCTGCAGTGGAGCTGGGAGCTATGGTGCACCGACCAGTTGTGTAACCTATTTCAGAACTTTGGCAGTTTCCAAAGTTCTAAACGTAGGCCATCAAGTCCAGGACCCTTCCCCGCTTTCATTGCTTATATCATTTCACCATATGAAATCTCTCTACGAAATCTCTCTATATATTCATAGCTCCTAACCTACCTCAGGTTGAGCACTCTACGCTAGAGACGGTACCATTGTTTCTGCTATATCATGCTATGCTGACTGCGCGTGCGCAGTTTGATCACTCTGGCATCATACCATGCGAGTTCTTTTAACTGCCTTGTAGCAACTTTGCTAGCTACAATGTCAATGTTCGTCTCAAAGCTTTGTTCTAGCTGATGAGCCCACAAAAGACAGTTCTGTTTGCAGATTGGTGTAAATATACGTATATAAATATATTGGCTAGAGATGTAAATGAGATCACAAAGTGACCAAGACAAGTTATTAAAAACCGCCAATTCCATCCAATAGGTTATGGTGCTGCGTTGGTGCCGGCGAACACCTAGGTACAGCAACTGTATGTCCACAGCTTAGACTCCCTCTTGCAAAAATCTTCTCAATTCGTGTCGGTCCTCAGCTGACTCTTCCTAGCCATTCAAATCAAAGTGCATTGCTTTAAGCTCGCGCATCACATTTTTATAGTGCAATAAAGGCCTACTGCAAGCCCCTTTTTAAGTACACAATGCACTATATAGGGCTTCTTGCGGTAGACTGGTATATAATGGAGATGGCCCAAGAGGCGCAACCTTCTCAGCTTTAGAATACTGACCAAAGATTTGCTGCCGGCATGTGGAAGCATCGTTTCATTTTTTATTGTCTTGCCACCTCACACTAGAGATTTTTCCACGGTAGCGTACGTTGAAAGGATTGAGATAAGGATCACGCTGTGTGCTATCCACGTTCTGCCTCATAAAGAAGAATGCTCAATAAACAGCAATCATAGATAAAAGAGAACATCCGTCCTTTTTTCGGGGCATATATCAAATATTGGTTTTCAATTTTTCCTCCACCTGTAGATGTAGACTTTCATTTAAATAAGTTAGAAATGGCTCGGAGCACTGGTAACCAGCCCTGAAATTAAGTAGGAGCTTGGGTGGCAAGCGGAGTAGGGGTTTTTAACGTGGATGCACCTGTGTCTGGACGACCTTACGGAGAGCCTACAAGAACCCCTCTGCAATGGCTTGATCAAAACATTAGTTTTGTTTCATGTAATGAAATAAAGACCCAGCTGTGTCTGACTGACATTAATAGGCTTTTTCAATCATACGATCAACTACTGCATATAATAGCAATTACAGAAAATGTAGATAAACAGTAATGATTAAAACAACAATTAAGAAGGAATGTGAACAGAAGTCATGCACAACAAGATTTGACAATGTTCATCAAATCATCACATTGCATAAAAATATAACCCTACTGTTGCGTCGCAATGAGTGGAATATTATGGTTTATCGTTAACTGTTTAGTACGATCTTTGCACTTTGAGTTTCTTACATTTGACTTCAGCTCAGCCAACATCGAGCGGAGATTTCCACGCTTCAGGCAGAGCTAAAGCCCCCCACCTTTTGGCTAAATAAGTGTTTTTCACTTAGGTGGCTTTAGCCCCCTACCACAACTTAAAATTTTATGGCGCCGTCCCTGCGCTTTAAGGTGATCAGACGTTCCTGAGGATTTCACTATAAGGTGAATGAATGTAGAGGCATATTTGATAGATGGGTGTAACGTAGGGAACTGGAGAAAAAACGTTTTGCTTCGTTATACGGGGACATTCGGACATGGTGATATCAGATCACGAAAAGCAAAGGATAGTTATCATGGAAGCGATTCTTTGCTCTTATGCTCGCTTGCATATCTATTAAAAATGCCTGTGCTTTCAATTCTAATAAGCCCAGTCTAGTCACCAACAACGAACGTTTCAAGTCATCGTTATTACCTCGAGTATTTTAGAAGATTTTGGAAGTACTCAAAGCTGACTTATATAATCAGCTATTTTATCAGTACGGTGCCTTGTAGTGTCAGTGCTTATGCAAGATTCGTGATCTCACAAGAGCCTTTTTAGTGGAACAGATTCAACGGAACCTCAGAAAAAACAGGGATAATTGGGCCTTGTAAACTATAGGTGGTGTGCCTTGGCAAGGAAGTTAGCATAACAATAGTCCTCCATAGTGCATGACCGTTTTAAGGTCATATTTAAACCCTCATGAGCATGCGCTATGTGCCATTTGATGCCTGGATTCTACGTAACGAAGCGTTCTTTCTGTTGCTCTGCACGATATTTAGCTAGCCAAAAGCCATTTCCTGCATGGAGTCTGATGGTAAACATGAGAGATCTTTGTACGGTGCTGCATATGACTACTATAAGTCGCGCTTGAAATTGGACAACACATGTGCAACTGAGTATACGGCAAATTGAACCAATGCCTTTTCAAACAATGCAGTTTCAGTCACTTGATATTCCCAGACTACACAGATCACTAAAACATAAATCACGTATCTTGAATTGGTAGAATTTCTTTCTATAAAGAAATAACAAACGTCTTGACTTGATGATTAGCCTGTACTGGCTGCCAACGATTTTCAAATCTACAACAACCGGTAAACTTAAGTACTTGCTTTGAGCATATGTCCATATTGTTTGCAGGAATACCTAAAATACTTCATAACTTGACTACAATGAAGATCAATCGACAAATGCTTCCCTTCCTTACATTTAATCATGTATTTCCCAGTGGCCTAGGACCATGCGGCACAAATTAACATGCTTGTATCAAATTACTAAATATAAATGCAGCCAGAAATATAACAACTTAACATGTGTGGAAGTTCAACGAATGCACTTTGGCTACATCTTTCAGATTCCTCTTTAGACACACTAAGTGATCACACACCAACCCCTCCCCTCCTTGCCATGAATAAGAGCAATAGAAATCCCGTCGAAATTTGTGCTATCATATATTCATGGTCCCTAATACAAGGGCCAGATGAAATCCAGATGCTAATATGGTTTGTTTTTTTCGGAAATAAAAATTTTGCTGTGTGTCAAGAATCTACAGTAGATGCACCGTTAAAATACAACTATCGCTCTTCCCACGGCAAGGGAGCCATCCTTCATCTATTGGCAAAATAATATTACTGGCACTCTCAAAAAGGCTCCTAATTAATGCAGTGGGATTGAAAAATTCTAAACACCAAAATCTGGACCTCCATATAGGTATTACACACCCCAGCGCATTTAAACCTTGCCTTGATCCGAGTGAGTTACACACAGATTTTTGGTGTCTTAATTTTTCAGCCAGGATAGTGCACAGACGTTATACTTATCATGCAGTTTGTCATGAATTTGTTTTAGTGCTTGTAAGGTCATGGAAAATGGGGTAGCTATTCATCATGTAACTAAAGTTCTTACACTGCTCCATAAGCCGTCTTGTTTCTAAATGTAATAATGATGTAATCTGTCTAAAGACAGACCAGGCAAAACATTCCACGTTGGGAACTTACACTTTAACCTAACATTTAAAAGCACAATTTTATCATACAAATATGAGATTCGATTCAAGGTTCACAGATGTTGTTTGGAAACTGCAACGAGGGGCATTGTGGCAAATGGGGCATAAATGACGGTGGAATACGCTGGAAACGAGCTTCTGCTTTTCAGGAATTTTAATCAAGAGATTACTACCAAGTATAAGTACATATGGACACTGGTATAAATTTCTTGATATGCAAAGAGAATATATAACTGATTTAGAGGTGATCTGACCTTTGGCTTGACAAAAGCATAGTATGCACAAGCCTTTGCATCTTGGAAGCCAGTAACATTGCTCCGCTATACTCAAATTTAAGTTATTTCTCAGTATGTAAGTTTGTATCTCATCATCATTGCTATCAATGTTATCTGTTGTTAAGTGACAGTCTAAGTGTTACCATAATTAATGCATTCTACTAGGTTGACTTGTGAGAAGGTACTCCATTCACTCTCTGAGGTTACAAGCAACTATCGTAAACATAATAGTAAAGGGAGAGACAACAGAAGAATGGGAGTATAATAGCGTCTTCTTAAGGTTTAGTGATGTGATATTCCAGGATGAATTCTGATGTAAATACCAAGGAGAGAAGGCTACAGGGGGTGCTCATAGCACCCCCTCCACTTTTTGCCAAATTTTGTTATGTAGATACTTGGCAGGTTTTGCTCATTTAGGCCATGGCAATCATTACTATAAACCTAACATGCAACTTGATGATGAAAAACAAATTGATAATGGAGGACACAAATTTGTACTAGATTAAAGAGTATAATCAGAGAATAGGAATGCATCATAGAAACCAATCCTTAATATTTACTGACACTAAGTATACTCTTTATAAGTGTGTAGGGTTAATACTGTTACTTATTCCCACTTTTCATTTTACAACATTTTCAATGATATGTATCATGTTACGAGTCATGCTCCTTGACGTTTTGAAAATGACTCAGGATTGAATGATCTTTCTTTGTTTTCAATGATGTCATGTTCTCTGACATCACATTAGTCAATAATGGAACAGTACTACTTTTATCAAACTTAATGAACACATAACTTCTGTGGGTTAAGCTTGTGATATTGGGATTGGAAAGCCTTATCTATCTAATGGCCAAGAGCAATGAAATTTTGCATTCCTAGTAAAAAACTATTCATATATTAAACATAATATGGAAAATTTCAACTAGGAAAATTTTTCATGATTAGTTTCAGAGGTTTAATGAATCACTGTGATTAAAAGTGCTCAACTGGTGGAGAATAGCTGTAAGTTGTCAAAACTGTATCAAGCACCCATAATATTTGGTAGTGGACTTTCAAGGCATTACCCCTCGCAGGAATGCTATCACACCTCTAAACCCTTTTTAAAACTTTAAAACTATTCTTTCTGGGTGTACCTATGTCAAGAAATAAAACTTTACAGTCTGGATTTATGATGTAGCTCCTGTGCAGATAGCAAAACCATACACATGTCAGTGCTATCTATTTTGTTTCTGCTCTTTTGCCTTAACCCATTCTCTGACAAAGTGCAATGTGCTATTGTACTGCATGACATACATTTAAATCATCAAAACATTTCCCTAAGCCAAGAAAGTTCAGCATAACTTATTAGCACTTTAAAATAAGAAAATGCCAGATATCACAATTATTGAAAGTGTGTATTAACACACAACAGGAACATTGAACAGATTACATGACGCAAAGGCTGCACATATAATATCCCTAAACTATTTAAAGGTAATGGAAACTAGTGTAACAATAAACATTAGCTTTATCAGAATGGTTTGTTCAACAGGCAACATACCAACGTATGCAAAAACTAGGATTCTATGATCAACAGTATAAAAACATAAAACTGATCAACAGTCTAAGCAAAATGATAATTTGAACACACGTAGATGTGGTAATATCCTTTTTAATGAAATAAATATGCCTGGTGTAAGTAATTCACTATTAGATCTTCACTTCAAATTACACTTATTGGGATGCCTTGAAAATCTTCAATCCAAAATATACAGTGACACATAATGCAATGAGATTGTGAAGTCTTTTCCTGTATTTATCATCTTTTCTCACAAGAACAACAGGTGAAGCAGTGGCCAAACTTTCAAAATGTAACTTTTCCAGTTTTCTTGTGTCATACTCCACTTGATACTTACAGCAAGGGTCAAACTGCCATGAAATACCATATAGTGATGCACAAATAATACTCAGTCCACCAAATGGAATGCTAACATAGTTTGCAGCTTTTGTAGAGAAAACTAAAGGTGCAACTAGTGAGCCTAGTCCTGCAAGAACTGCAGTTTTATGCAGACAGTTCCCAACCTGTATCCATTTTGAAGTATCATCACCAATCCTTTCTGGCTCGATAATAATATAGGGCACTTCAGCTTCTAAATAGCTTTCCAGCTGATCTTCAAAAAATTCTTCAGCATCCTCCGCATCATAAATTTCCTGGATTATACCATATTCAGGAATGCTTCAATGAAAGAAATTAACAAGGGATGTGATCATATGCCAGTTTCAAAATAACACACAAAAACTGCATGGAGTCAACAACCAATGATCACACTAATGAAAACAGAATTTGTCCATGTAGCAAGACTTTCACCACCTGTGCCATTAAAAACTGTATACAGATAGTTTATACAAAGTGTCTAAATATTTTGCCATGTCTTATTAAAGGGTGACATAGTAAATTTAAAACCTAAAATAAGGGAGAACTAAAAATCCACAAAAGAGAGGGGGGCAAGAAGTTACTGAAGAAGACGTTAAAATGAACAATGTAACCATGTAGGTTGCATGACAAAACTGAAGATTCCTCATTCATGGGGCAACAATATGATTCACTAGTACTGTCACTATAGCACAATAAACCACTGGCTGTAAATTTTAACACACTTTATTCACCATTGAAAAAGAATTGCTGTTTAACACAGTCAAACTCACTCTTATTCTGGGTTCTTGTAAAGAAACAACCTTAAAAGGTTTTTTGACTCATTCAAATTCTTGATTTGATGAACAATGTTGGAAAATGCATGGTGTCTGTTTTCATTCTAGGCACTACCAGCTCTCAGATGATGTTTCTCTGAATGTATTAGAGTAATACCTAGTCATGTGTATGCAACACCATCCCTTTTTCTCATTTTAAGCTGCTTAGCATTTCATTGTAAGAAATCTCTCCAGTACCAAAATATTTTGGACCCTTGTTCAAACTCTCAAGCAGGTTTTAAATATTTCATCATAATAACTCTACCAAGTAAGCTTTTCCCACAAACGTCTCTGTAAGAGGGGAAAATTTTCAATATCTGTACCAAAGTAACTATGTTTCATGAGCATTATCTTTGAATGTTTATGACCACATTAGCTTAACGTGGTAACATTTGACAAATTTCAATGCTGTAAAGACAAAGTTACAAGGTTTGATGATATGTGAAAGTTCACTAAATTAACCCATTTTACTGTCAAGGATGGGCATGGGGAACAACTGACACAACCTTGAAATATACATTATCGGAGTGAACATCAGCAACAATAGTTTGGCTAAAATTTTGAGTTGGTGTCTTTACATATTCCTGGTCAAATCCAGTTCTTGTCACATAAGCCTCGTAAGTTTGGTAGGCTACATAAAAGTTATATTTCTAAAATGAACCCTTTTGCTCTCATTTGCAGTACTATACTGGCCAAAAATATGTTGCATGGCTTGTAGTAAGTAACTACCATCATATTGTGGCTATACAACAGGAAGAATATATGATATATGAATTAAAACCACAAAATTGCTCTTACTTGATTCACCTTTTTGGATCAATACGTGAAAGTTTAGTTTAAAGGCTTTGAACAAATGATCAATGAGTTTGCAGAAAAAAGTCATCAATACATGGCTCTCTTTGGATCTAGTTCTCTTTTTCGCATTTTAAAATGATGATTATGTTAGTGAGAAATGAAGTCAAGTATATTCATCCATAAGTTTCACAATCAATTTTTCTTGTTCATTGTGCACCCATTGTTTGAATTATAAAAAATCTCTCTTTTCCAAGAAATAGATGAAAGTTCTTTAAGTTCTTGAACTCTAGGGCATAATTTACACCACTGCTATATACAACCTAGTGATTAAGAATCACAGACACATGTCTGTCAATGATGTATTATCTTCATGATGGCTGTTTCCAGCTAACATGAGTTTTACATTCTGATGGACTATGCAAGTACAAACACTTTGTACTCCTGGAACACTAACTTTCACATACCACTTAGGCCTTAGCTCACAAAACTTAGAGAAACTATACAATGACCATTTTGCTCCATGTAGGTAACAAAGATCTCTTTTAGGCTGCAGCCTCTTTTTGCTTTTGAACCTTTTCCCTACCAATCTAGACTTTCTTTCCATGAGCACATTCAAATGAATATATTATCTTCATAAAACATTTTAATTCTTCAAAGAACGTCTTCAAGCAATGTTTCCCCTTTCTTCTTGCCTGTTGAAACAAGAACTTCTGGATCTGTTATTAATTTTATTGCAGTTTTAGCCAGCCTGAGAGTTATCCCAAATTCTTCTGGAACTTGTTTTCGGCAACCAATGATGGGTACATGTATAAGGATTGATAGATATCCCCACTATAAGATTCAGATATTTTTAGTTTATATTTAAATTCTTGTTGTAAAGCTACATAATCAGTGCAATTGTAACCTTTCCACTGATCAGCTCCTAAAATTACCCCCTGTATATTAATAGCTGTTGCTCCAAAGCAGTATAAGCTTGCTTTGCTTCCCTAAAAAGCATACAGTATCTTCGTAAATCTCTCTTAAATGCTTTCATTGGCTTCACAAGTAAAATGTCAAGTGATAAGCAGCATCTATCTAGTCTCTGCTTTTGTGATTCTGGTAGTTCATATGCTTGATGTTGAGCTTATCCTCTAACTGAAAGTCTGATTTCTGCAACTTGTCTACAGTCACTCCCTTAGTTTGATGCCTTTACCCCTTTTCTCTCTCAGCTCCTGAGGCATCATAATGTCAATTACTGAAAAGGTTCTTTAATTTGATGGTAATCAAAAGGGTTGCAACAGTATTTTTGCAAGTTTTCATATCTTTTCAGCAGGAGTTAGTTGTGATGGAAGCATATATAACCATCACTTTTCAATTTATTTTGTCCAGTTCCTGACCTTAGGATTAGTAACTCCTGATTAATACATGCCAATTCTGATATCAATATTGAGCCATTTTCATATAAGTACTTTGTTTGATGGTACTCTCTCCCCTACTTACTTCCTTTAAAACAGTCTGACAATGTACTCTTTGCCTCCATACTTGCAATACTAAAAATGCTAAGAAATTAACTAATTATCCAAAGTTACTTTCTTCCAATGCTCTCTTCTTAAATTAATATCATGGAAACATGCATCCTACCTCACTTTCATACAGGTACCCTTTAATACACATATAATCTAAACAGGTCATTCTTAGCAGCAAGCTGTATACACCACTAGCAGAAAGTAACTGGGAGTGGGATATTCTAACTATATGGGGTGCGCGGGCATCTGCATTAAAGATGAGCAAATGCATGATCTATGAAATACCTCAATTGTATATGCCACTACATATCGTTGAAGCCCTTTGATCCATCAATGGTAAACTCCAGTAATAGTTAAGAAAGTTGTGAGTTGTTTATGTGGGGTATTGCTTGATAATTTGCCGGGTAAAGGGTTTACTGCTCAAAATTTTGCATATAGAAACGGTAGTAGGCCCAACACCACGATGCCATGTAGTATTTACTACTCTAAACCGTCACATCTTTCCTTTATATTTTGATTAAATCAGCTAAATATTAAAGTAGCTTCGCTATTAAAGCTGGATCGAGCCCCAAAAGAGGCTAGCGACATGGTATATCAGGCAAAACACGCACCAACCAAGCTCACGGGATTTGATAGCCTATATGATGAAAGTAGGCCTATCGAAGGCACGACCTATTTCGAACATTTGATTTACAACATGGAAGATAATAGCCAAGATATTTGCCCATAATATATTTGCAAACTGGTCATCAATTTACAAAATGACTAGTGTTAACATTAAGGTGTTGCATTAAACGATAGCCTACCGTACTCAATTCAAGCTTCACCTGATCTGATCCTATGGACAATGAAACCCTCGGGCAACTCTGGGATGGTCTACCTGTATTTGGCTACAATGAGGCATTCACATAGACTGGCAGCAATAAAGGTCTCCTCATAATACTATTGAAGTAAAATTATAATGTTTTGGGTAATGCGGACACTCACCTCAATACCTCGTCGTCTTCCAGCGACATGTTGTATAAGGGCAGAGAAAATAGCCGAGTCTCACAGAAAATAATGTTTGATATAGAGGCTTGGAAATAATGGCTGATGATATGGTCTCGTGTTGGTGATGTCAAGAAGCATAGGGGCTTAATTGCGTTGATGCATCGTGGTGAAAAGCAGACGCTTGGGCAAAGCAGTGCTATTATCCATACGAAGCATTTACGAAATAATTTATCTTTAGGATGTTCATGGATGCTAGTATTAAATTTTTGTAGTAAACATATTATATTTGTAGAATTTAATAGAACTGAAACGATAAAGCGATCGAGGACGAATGATGACACATGATGATTTGGCCGATGTTGAGTGATGCCTTGATAATCGTTACAGCATGCAATAATCAAATTTAATAGTAGTCAACCTACATCTTGACGTTTGCTTAGTACATTACATATCTACACAGAATGAGTAGTGTAACCGTAGCAGCACGTTTCTTACAGGGAAGGAGTGGTAGGAGAGTTACAGAGTGGCGGTCACTTTTACGCGTGCCTGCTTGTAAACACTTCAAGAATGAAAGGCATATACCCATGTTTTGGGGTTGTAGAGGATGTGTAACAACAACACAGCCAACAGACAAGGACAATAGTAGCTCAAGTGGACGAAGAAGTTACGAAAAGCTACGTGAGTGGTGGAAGGGGCCAACCTTCAAGTACTGGTTTATTGGTGGCTCGGCTTTTATGTCATGGTTACTTTATTACAGCTTACGAGCATATAAAAAGACTAGGATCGAAGTGAACTTACCACCACCATTGCCTTCGCATTACATAGTGCCACGGACAGACGATTTATATGCTATTGAAAATTCGCTTAACTCAGTAGAGAGAATCAAGGGTAAAATAAGGTTAATTAGCATACAAGGGCCGCCGGGTTACGGGAAAAGTACGCTTGCGTATTCCTTTGCGAGAAAAGAACTCGGAAAAATGAGTAGCTCGAGATTTAGCTTACCTAAATCGCAAACTCTGGCATTTCTTAATGCAAGTTCCATTGAGACATTCTTGCCATCCTTGAAAGGTTTTGCGTCAAGACTTGGAATAACCCCAGCTGATATAAAAGAGTTGTGCAATGGTAAAAGTTTCAGAAGCTTGGAGTTTTTGGAAAAATGTGATATCTTATTAACACTTATTCAAGAAAAACTGAAGAAGCACCCAAACTGGGTATTAGTAGTAGATAACTTAATGAGCACAACACCACTACATATACGGACATTAGTACAGAATTGGTTTGTAAATACTGAAAATGCTGGCCAGTGGAGCAAGGGAACAGTGTTACTTACTGATGATGGAAACTATACAATGCCTGAATACAAAGGAAGAATACTGAGAGTTGGTAAAGGGTATGTATGTTTAGGAAATTATACTAAAGCTGAGCTTACTTTTATTGTCAAGAGAGGAGCAGGAACAAACATGATACAGTGCAATAAATGTTCAGAGCATAATTGCAGTTTCTGTTCTGAACTTTTCGGTTTACAGTGCTCATGTTAAGGTTTGAAAGCCAGATTGGCAGCCAGTTGTGTTTGGTTTCATTAAAGGTATTTCTTGCATATTTGTTCCTCATTGATTGATTAAAAACTGGGAAAATCTTACTTTTAGCAATATCTATGGGAAGCCTTAATCATAGGTTTAATTATCTTTGTCAAAAAAATTTTTTGTTATCTGTTTATAACTTGTTAGAAGGTCATGTGAGTTTCACAGGAAGAGAAGATTATAGTTTGCTAGGTATTTAACAACACTAGCTGTAAAAATTTAAAATAACACAGAAACACAATTATATATGTATATATAATATATATCACTTAAATTTTTCTATTCTGATTCTCTTGTAAGTGTAACAAGATCCATGTAACCCGATGGCAATGTAAACAGAGGGCATTAATCTTGGGGCATAACATAATGCAAATTTATGATGGCACTGGTCAATTAACCCCTTCGTTTGCCACTAATAATGAGACACGAGAGAATGTAAATTTTCTATTGATATTTTTTAGTTTAACTTGGTTTCGTGATTTTTGTCAGTAATCAAATTCAATTTTTAACACTAAATTCAAAAATTGTTGCTTTTTGATTAGATCTCAAGTGTAAGTGTGCTTGTAGTCCTTGTGCTCAGGAGGGATTACAATGGTAGCCACAAAATTGCCAAAAGCACAATTCATACCATTTTAGGCCTGTAACCACAATGAATTGATAGGTAGCTTTATTTTGATTACCTGATAGTCTTGACAAGGACGGGAGCTTTCTGTTGATATATAATATGATTACTTTTTGAATAGAAGTTGATAAAACTATTTGTGCTGGCTTGTTTTACTCGGGCACCTAGATTATATTTTGCATACTTTTGTGGCTGCTATCTTGCTTGATGTTAGCAAAACCGATTTGTATTGCGCTCCATTCTACAGGTTATCGTTGACATCCTCTAGGACTTGGATAGTAGTTTCATATTGATT
Organism: Carybdea cf. marsupialis auct. non (Linnaeus, 1758); assembly: GCA_010016065.2. Classification (NCBI taxonomy): domain Eukaryota; kingdom Metazoa; phylum Cnidaria; class Cubozoa; order Carybdeida; family Carybdeidae; genus Carybdea; species Carybdea cf. marsupialis auct. non (Linnaeus, 1758). The sequence continues at coordinate 12,826 of JAAAKL020000842.1, read as the reverse complement.
AGACTCTGCAAGTTTGTAATTAGATGGTCTAAGAAAGTTCTCATGACTATCTAGTTTGTTTGGACTTGGAGTTTTAGTAAGACTGCCCAGGAAGAAATTGAACATCCTCCTCAAGTGGTACCAAGTCTTCAGAGCATCTGGAGAGCATGCGTCTATACTCAAGATGGATGACCACAGTTGATGGTCCATCATTGTTAAATGTGACGCTAAAGTAAAATTAAAACTTAAAAAGGGAATTTCATCCAGTCAGAGAAGTAGAGATAGATTGGAAGATAGATTCCTCTACGTTTGTGTATCTTGATGTCCACAGATCCTACATAAATCTCACATAACAATCATCACGTCATTTTAATGGCAGAGTATCTGACAATATTCAACCTGCCAAATGATCATTACTTGATGGTGCTGAAGTCAGTGATGTTGATTACATTTCATTGCTCTAAATTTACTTACAGAAAAATGAAGTTACCCCCAACCATCACTATCATTATTGACATAAACCTCCCCATTGATCACAATGTGTATTCAGGTATCAAAATCCTGTTTGATGTTTGACTGATCATCTGATCTGACCCTCCACAGGTTTTTTAGATGACCATATGCCAACAATTTCTGCTTTCAGTATCTCAAAACTACCAAAAAATTGATTCTCAGTGGGTCTCATGTTATCATAATTTTGGCAGAGACAAGGACCATTTTGCATGAGCAAATCCATTTGTCCTCTAGGGAACCACTATATCATGTCTTGAATTTTAGGCAAGGACTGAGACTTGACTATATTAGGTCTGGTACTGAAATGGTTAACAGGGGGCTTGTATTTTGTAATTTTACACAGTCATATATACCTTTCTCTTGGTGCAATAAGTAGACATTTATTTTTGGAGCTTTTAACACATAAATGACGAGGGCAATCATTGTAGCTGTGTCATGAATTACCCAGCTGCATTGTTATTCTAATATGTATTGTTTTGTAATGAAACTAGGGTGCTTGAGATTCAAACAAAAGATTAACTTTGATGAATAGCAAAACTTTTATAAGCTACTTTGAGTGCACTAAGTTTAAAAAATAGCACTAGAATGTTGAAACTACTACTGTTAAAATTCTAAGTGCAAATACAAAGTTATCATCAGACTGTTAAGTCACCAATTACAAATATTATGCTTGTTTCCAAGCTAAATATCACTGCACAAAATATTGCCAGTTTTTGGTAGAACAGTGTATTTAAACAGTCCCACTTAGTGACATTGTTCTGTCATTAGTTATAATATATACTTTACTAAAATAGTTGGCCCATGCTTTTACAGAGATCATCAGGCCTGTTTAGGTAATCTGGAACATTTTTGAGACAGGAGAAAGAATTTACTAAGTGACTACCATGGGCTTACTCTAGCTTACCAGCTTCCAACATAACTTATGCTACCATGACCTTGGGTCCTGAGACAGAACCTGAATACACAAAAAGAACCAATTCATATGAAACCAAAATACAGCTTGAGCTTAGTATTGACGGCTGACAAATGAAAGTCAGTGAGCAATATGTTAAAAAATGTAGCATAGTGACATTGTAATAACTGCCACAATGATGTATGTGTAAAAATGTGGTGATTAGCAATTTCAAAGCAAGTAAACAAATATCTGTCAATATCATGCCATGTTTTGGACTCAAGCTGCATGGTCTGCAAGCTGTATGTTTCCAAATTGGCGATACTTAGATTCATCCCTTTTACTTTGTTCTTAGGTTGTCAATCTCAGACTCAAATATTTTGCTTCAAGAATTGGCCAAGCTTTCACCTAGTACAGTTTTACAATCTGAGCACCTGCCAAAGCTCTTGGAATTGCTACATAATAATCCATTAGCAGTGGTTTGTGCAGGAATAGTTTTGCAGTACAGATTACAAGAGCAACCAGTGGGTAGTGTTGATGGCTGCATTAGGTCCCTATGCTCTGAGATTGAACGTCATGTCCAGAATACAATGAGTAGTAGCCGTTTTGGGTCAGTCACTGGAGGCAATGGAGAGAGCAAAGTATTGGCAACAGTTGAGGTTGTTCTTGCAATGGCTTGGAATGTAATTAAAACCAGAAATCCATACATAGTACATAGCGTTGATCTACTGAGTAATAGTCGGCCAGGTCTCCCAACTCCTTCATTGGCTTTATCACGCTACTTGAAAACACCAATCTTCCAGCTTTTACCTATTGAAGGATCAACGCCAGGGATTGGAAATTTATTTAACAAGGCTAAAACTGAGGAAAAGGTAGATGAGCTGGAACCAATTGGCAAACCTCTATCTAACCGGAGAATTGTAAATTGGTTGTACAGTGTTGAAAACTGGTTTCAAGAAACATGGCAGGTTCTAAAAGAATTATATGATCTTTATAAAGGAAATATTGAGTTACCAGAAGAAGATGATGGCCTTGGTTTTCTTCGAGATTGTGAGTTGATTTTAACAGAGAAATCGGAACCAGGTGGTAAGTTATGGCCAGAATGTTTAAAATGTTTTGTGTTTGATTGTATATGCCCAGAATACATGCACAAAGGAATGAATTTATTTCAGTGTTTCGTTGTAATGAACTGATTATGGAGTAATTCCATATCACACTTATGAGATCTGGCTGACAAATATCCCATTGACCTCTGCCTTCTATGTATAGATGTGTATATAACAACTCAGTCAAGATGGCAATCATGTGCTTGCTTCATGTGAGTAACCAAGTTTCCAAGGGTTCTTAAAAAGTGTCTGCTATCAATATCGCCCAATGGTGGTATATGTGAGAGTTTCATGGAGAGGGGAGGGGAGGGGGTACTTCTTATTGTAAGGCCTGAAGCAAGTCTCTGAGGAGCATAGTGGTTTTTCTCCTTGAAAATTTTGAACTCCGTACTGTAAGATAAGATAAGTTGTGGTTGCCCACATTCTGCCATGAAAAGCTAAATTTTTATCCAAAACCAGCTACTCTAATATCATCATGGTAAGTAATGGGGAGCATTGAACCATACCTCATCCCCTTCCCCTATGTAAGCCAGTGACGGGAACTAGTTGAACGTACATTGTACATCATTCAACACTTACAACAGAATCTACTAGTTATGATATTAATCGTGTTTAGTTTCAAATTTATCATAACTAGTGCTTCACAGTCTGATGATTTACAAGCTCTCAAACATGAATAAAGGTGATAATCAGCGCTCAGGTATTAGCAGAAATAAAATAAAATATTCGTTATTAAGCCAATATGCATTAAGTAGTCGAACAAAACTATTGTCTAGATGTATATCATTAAGCTAGTTAATGTATTTGGTATCAGAATACATCACTCAACAACATTTTACGATTCAGAGGGATTTTTTGTAAAGAGGTACTTCCTTTGCTTCCCACTAAACCATCAATTTCTACTAGTATAAATGTCCCCAACAGCGATAATGGAACCATAAACAAATATGAAGAGTAAGAAGAGTTAACAATTCGTTCATTAAGTATATAAATTTTCCAGTTGTTAGGTCAGGCTATGAGTCACTCTTCAACGTCATTTCGTCGCGATTCGTCTTTAGAAACTTATGGTACAACCAATTTTGCGCAACAACTGGATAATTGCTCTTGGTCATTCACGTCAAAGAATGCTTTTCTTCGGTTTCTTGGAAAAATGACATGTAAACGTGATGCACTCTTCGTGACGGAATGGCGTTTAATGATGACTCATTTTAGTGTCGCAGTTGTGACATCAACATTTTGCAGATTGTGAAAATTTTAACCAACTTTCCTTTATCCTTATTGTCTACTGCTTGACGCACATTTAATACCCATTTTGTCCACTAGCAAAGCCTGCCATGCCTAATACAAATAGATTAAATACGTATTTTTCTTGCCAAGGAACTCCTCAATAAATATGATTGGGCATCAAAGAACTCTCTTGCTAAAAATACTACATTTAACTTAAGAATGATTATAAAAATCATTTGATTTCATAATGATGGCAACTTAGCTGCAGTAAGGTAGCCATGTTAGATTTTCTGGGGCAATTTCCTCATTTTGTTCCATACTTTCTGTTCCATGATTGCGATTCAAGCCAGATTCTATCAACCGTACTTTAATACCAAGTTAGTATGGATGGAAATTAAAAATCGAGTTTTTTAAGGCTACACTGTACATACCTAGTAAGATTATTCGTAGATGCATTAAAGTGTAATACTTTTGTAGGGATTTTAACCACCAAATATATAGATAAGCAGAAGATGTGCACACAACTACCTTTCATACGAACTGTCTACAAACAGGACAAGTATTGAAGAAATCCCCGGGGCTGGAAATCTTTTAGATGCGTTTTAACGACCCGTTGATTATAAAGAACGATGGCTATTTAATGGCGTTATCAGAAAGTATTGAACTTGAATCCTGTGCGGCATTCGTCAATAAATGAGTGACATAAGACAGAATGCTAGCAACTGCAGTGTTACACGTCATGGATTGAGAAGATGCCAAGATGCCATTTCTGAGATTTATTACTTTGTTCGAGTATTTTTTAAGTAGAAGAAAAACAGTGCAACGTACCTTTGGCTTGGGAAACCCGTCAGTTTCTTAGAAATGTTAGCCATAATATAGCATTGTACGAGAAGATGTCAATTACCTCCTTGCAATTCCTTATACTGTCCAGATACCTCGGGCTCAAAAATAACACCCGCTCCCGAGAATTTTAGTTACCGGCATGAAATGTACCTGTAACTCTGTTGAGAAACACTTATATAGTGTACTGGCGTCGACTAAAGACAAACGAATTTCTATGTTCCCAGATAATGTGCTAGTTGATCGAGATTTTTATGTGTGATTTTAATCGGTTTTTACTGTGTTTTTGTTCTCTCAGGAGTGAAATCTTTCCAACTTCATCCATGTGTTTACATGGTAGCTCGACAAAACCTTCTTTCCAACACTGCACCTAGCCTAGAAAGTAGATATTTAAGGGCAGAGCAGATGAAGTTTAATTCTAGACCGTGGTACAAGAAAATGCAACCGTTTGATCCTTCCCTCACCCTCGAGCAGTTCAGAAAAAGCTTGGGTGCAAGTCCAGAAAATAGTAGTACATTAAGCAACATTGTACAAGCTTATAATGCTCCTCTTTTCGATCTTTCCGGTATTTTACTAAATAAGGATGAAATTCTTAGGAGTACATTTGACACTGCGGGCACAACGAGTCGATTCCTTCACATTCAGGCGCATCTGTCGAGAATCCTTATGGCTATAGAAGACGCCATTCATGTTGCACCACAGACTCTTGGGGGAAAGACCATATCGCGTCTACTGTCGTCACATTTGGGGTACATCTTGCAGTCGCAACCAGGAGAGTTGATAGGACCACAGTCACGCATAAATAGCTTCCATGCTCTCGCTAATGTTGCTTTATCAGTGGAAAATGACATTAGCACTGCCAGAAATCTTTACCAGACTGTCTTGGATCTGCAACAGCAGATAGAACCGGAGGGAAGCTTAGCAGTAGCTTATACAATGACACAAATCGCAAACTTAAGTATTCTATCCGACGAAAATGAGGAAGCGAAAGAGCTACTTGACCAAGCGACGGAGATATATGAGGCCCATAGAAAGAAATATGGTGAGTATCTAAAGCCCTACGATTTCGGAAAATGTTTATCGCTTCTAGGAGTTGTCTGTGGCACTCTTGGAGATAAACAACGGAGCAAAGATTTGCTGGAGCGAGGTTTAATGCTACAGCAAGCCGGCGCCCCGGACCTTTCAGATGCCGCAAAAGGAAAACAGTTTGGTGGAGAATTCGCTGCATCCCTTACTGACCTTGGGCATGCGTATATTGCCATGGGGCTACCGCTTTATGGTAAGAAAGTGCTTGACCTTGCCCTTGCAGCACACAAGAACATCCATGGGGAAACGCACCCAGAAGTTGCAAGAGCGTTGTCGTTGTTAAGTATTGCTCATCTAATGCAGGGGCATAACGAGGAGAGCAAGAAGCTACGGAGAGAGGCAGGGAAAATAAATGCTAGCATTGATGCTCTACCAAGTTACTGATTAATCAACTTATATCTTTGAAATTACTTTCTAGTCTAACGTTCAAGGTATTCCGGCCGAGTTGTTAACGGAAGCGTAAAATTGATAGTATATATCTGACTCAAAGATTTGTTCTAAATTGTATGCGAAACTCAATCATTGAATTACACAGCATGTGAAATTATTAATGTTATCGATGGTTACTATATATTTTAGCTGAGGTTCTCTTTAGATGGTTGCAAGTTGTAAAGTTGTAGAGAAATTCGTTTATTTCCATTTACAAAATTGAAATGTGATACTACGAAAAGGGAGCCTTTACTTGCAAAGGCCTGCGCTCCATAGAATTGTTAACACTGTGTGCAGCCTTTGTTCTGTGTTATTTACTATACGTACTTTAGTTGTTAGACAGCGGACATTGCTAAAGGTCTTCGCTTAACACCAAGCACGGCAAACTTCCGGGAGTGAAGGAAGTCTTCGTAGTGAAAAGTTCTCTTCATTTACTCCCAACGGTTTGCAGTAACCAGTGTCCCTCAAAACGCCGAGCAGCAAAGTAGACCTATTACTGAACACGATACCAGATTTTAAGTATTTTTCAGTCGATGTTAACATCAACCACGACTGGAAGAGCGCGAAGATCTTTTGTCGCTTGGTCCCAAGATATTTTTCAGACTGACATTTTTTTGACAGTAAATGGGCAATAAATCTGCTTAGCCGATTGACAATCCCAGCCCAATCATTAGTGTTTTAGTATATCTTCATAGCAATAAAGATCTGCTGGACATGGCTGGTACCACGCACTTGAGAGAAAACTTGAGTTAAACCAGGCAGCCTAGAGGTATACCGCACTGATTTTTAAGAACTATGAAATTTTGGGATTCTCTCAAAATTCTTTAAAGAAGTGCTAAAATCATCCGAAAGTTAACTAGAAATAAGTGATTTGTGTTGGACTTTTAAAAGTTGGCTTCTGATATTTAAATTTTCACAGATGTAGGTTCCGATAGGTACTGGCTCTGTTGGCAAGTTTGAGTCAACTTCAAGAAATTGTTAGCTGCCGTTTAATATCCCTTGGGGAGAATAGTGTTAATTGTTTATTTTATGAATTGCACACAAGAAAACAAGAGGGCACGGACACAAAGGGGCACCCATGCAATTCTTATATCACGAGACTGATAATCTGAGCGACAGTTGAGCACACAATCTCAAATTCAGTTATTCTTGACGCTATAACTAACAGGAGCTTATTTTACAAGAACTAATTTAGGAAATGCGGATATCCTGAAGGAAGATAGCAGTGATTATAGAGAAAGTTCGTTCCATTTGTAGTTGAGACCTGCTTTTTAGTGTAGAACCGACAATAACGGGAGAAACAGCGAAACACCGTCCTAGGCATGAACCCACCCCGAAGTCATAGAATAGAGAAAAGGTAGAAAGGACAGTAGAGCTCACAGCCTTTAAAGTTTTGTTAAGAAGATTTTATGCCTTTCTTAGGTCGCAGGCCTCGTTTTCACCGTTAACGCAGATTTGAAGCGGCTGATAGTTTGCATGTTGTTTGCATATTTCAAAATTTGGTATCAGACCTGAATTGTACTGAGTTGAACAAATACAGTAATAGTATGGAGTATAAGTTGTTTTGCAAACAAATTTTGTAGCAGTCTACCTATATTACATCAATGGATGACACCCGCCGGACTCGTTTACAAGTTAGATTTTTCATGCAAGTGCCTAAAAATATATTATCAACATAACGTTAAGTGCCCCTTCTGCCCTTTCTCTATTTTGTGCTCGAGTCTCCTTGCAGTAAAGAAAATAATATCAGGGATGGAAAATTCTTGATTATTGGAAATCGTTGGTCCACGGGGAATCGCATTGCAACAGTATTCATCGAGAAGCAGATATATTGACATTTAGTGTTCAGTGATGGACAATTACCGGATTGTGGGGGCGGGAGAGCAGATTAAGTTGAGCAAAAGTTGTGAAATTGCCATGAATATCGAATAGACAATTCTCTACTCTTACTGAAATATTGTCTGTCTTCACGAAATAGCTCTCACAAAAATTGTGGACTGTAAACCTTTTTATACATTTGAAGAATTGTATAAGGGAACGACTGCCTCCTCCCCCCACAGCATTCACCACAAGTAGCATTACGTCACGGTTTAATCTCGTGGGAGAAGTTGGAATTCTCGTTCATATTTTTTTTTTTATGTCACTACCTTTTTTTATTTAGGTTGATAATTGATAAATTGAGCAAATTGTGAGGCACTTTAGAGCACAGACGTCAAACGTCTTAAAGTGAGTATTTTCGAGGTCGGAAGTCATCAATTTGAGACTCCGTTAACGGGATCAACTTTTAGTTTCATGGAAAAATGTAGACTTTGCGTGGTACTTTAGTGCAGTTTAATGATATTTTAAGAATATGTCGTTGTTTGACGTGTTTGAATTCTGTGTGGAATACAAAGAAATATTAAAGGAATCTATTGCTTGTAGACTGTCTTGTGAACTGGATAATCGCGTTACAATAGATCTAATAAGGATATGATCAGGCAGTGAAATTTTGTCCTTTCTGCTTTTGATTTCTTATAATAAATGCCCTTGGAAGTTTACACTGATGAATAATAATTGGGTTTTTACTTTTTACATTTCTCAAGTCAGTTAAAAATGAACTTGGAAGTTTCTTATGACATGGCAGCTTTAAGCTATCCTTACTCCACTGTAAAGAATTTGAATAATCTAAACAGAGTCTTCTTCATGACCTACATTTTACTTAAGCGCAGCAAATAAGGGCAACTGATTTCGTAACACGTTTTGCTCTTGACTTCTCTAAGACAAATAAAGAGTAAGCAGCTAGTGAATAGCTGATAATTTGAGACGTAATTGAGGCTTCTGTATCAGCGAAGAACATCAGCAAGCCACGAAGCACGTTTCTCAAATTTTGCAAGAACTTATTCACATTGTACAACTGGCAGGGAAATTTGTGCTGTGGAATTGCTGTAACAACATCAATGAACATTGTTAGAAATTTGTGATCGCCGTGCGCATTTTGTTTATCCTTGAGATGAAAGAAGAGTTTTGATATCAATCTCATTGTGACCAGGATGTTGCAGAAATAGACCTTTCAGATCATTATTAAAACTATTACATCACACAAAGCAGATCTCTCTTTGATGAAGGATGTCCAGCATCACTTCCCCAGGCGTGTAGGGTCAAACGAAACGGTTTCCTTGTGTTTTCCACACCCCAAATCAACCAAATGAAGAACTTAAAGTATTTCCTATTGATGCGTCTTTATCTAGATCATGCTTCAATAGATGGTTGTATTACCATCTGTACAAAAGTTGAGAAATGGTTCCCCGGTTTGAAGTTAACATTAGAGAGTTTACAATTTCACGACGCAGGGAATACGACGACGAGCCCGCCTTATTTCCAGACCTCCGTAGGTCGTACATACTGATCTCTAAAAAAGACTGGATCGAGCTTTCCATTGTTTCCAACTACGAAAAAGTGTAGTCACGAGCACTGGCCTCCATTAGTTAGGATAGCGCAGGAAAGTCAGCCATGTTTCGTAACATTGTTTATAAGCTTTGTGAGATGGGGACTGAAATGGCGTCCAACGACTGACCTCACTTTCAGACGGAAGATGCTCGATCCAGTGTTTTTTAGAGATCAGTGGTCGTACACCAAAATATCATTACGATGTGAGGCAACAACGACGACGATGTAAACTATAAGCAATATGGTAGCCGTAAAAGCGGGCGAAATCATAGCCCTTTCTTTGATGACGATTCGAAACAATATAAATCAAAAATAATAATATAAATCGTAAACTCTCTATTCTTTGCTCGAATTCTCAAACATGACGTTGCTCTTTCCGAGATTGTGCTTTTCACAAATTGTTAAGGCAATAATAATTTTAGTGCACGAAGATTTATTGACCCTTTAATTACCAAGCACTCATTTGAGACATGAGCAAGTCAATTTTAATAGCACTTTTTATCTTTTCCGCATTAGCACACGAATTCAACATGGTACATGGTTTTCCACGTTAAAAGCAAATCCCATGCATTGTACTGGTTTATCATCATGGCGCAAATGTTGAGTACAATATGTTTTTTCTCCTGTAAGAGAAAAGGCGTAGATGAATTTTCAATATTTAATTTCAAGTTCTTTTGGAGGAACTCTTTCATTGACAGTCTAATTCACGCTTCTATTATGCTAATAAGAATCAGCTTTTCCCCCAATCACCTTTGGCTATTTTTCCCGCCAAAAAACCCGCGAAGCTCGAGTATCGATGTCCCTCAACCAAAGCCTCTCGTAAGCTGCCGGTCTTCGACAACTTTGAGAAACGTTGTGCATGGGAAATGTCTACAAAGTAGCAAATTAGTACGAACGAGAATCCCTTCCGTCGTACAATCCACCAGATTTTCCCTTCAGCCATCAAAAAATGATACTTAAAGATAGTTACTGTATATTTGACAAGGACAAGCAGCTTTGATAAAACCTGGTAAACAGGGTGAAGCCTGCTCACTCAAACATCCCATATAACCAGTAACATCCAACTTCTCCTCCCAAAAAATGGCAGGAGTTGAGTTTTGATATGAGCCAATATAGGCACTCGCATAATTCGCTAGCCAATAGATTCATTACCAAAAACAATACGTCATGCCATCTGGGGAAGACAGGACAAAACTCCTGGTTGTGTTTTGGTACTGACTCGGTCAGTCTATGAGCGGTTTTTTCTCAGAAACATTGTAAAAGCAGTGAAAACGTAATATTATGATACTTATCAAACAATAAATAGATTAATATAGTTAATTAATAGTTCCTCTTAGAGACTGTTTTGCGTAAGATCCTCTATTCAGAAAAGAGAACACGGAAATTATTCATCACTTGTAAATATATCATAGATTTATGAACGTAAATAGTATTGTTTTAGACTTAGTACGTATTTTAATTGGATTGGTTGATATTTTAGTAAAGTTCCTCTTGCAGGACATATATTGTAAGTATTTTTGCTGTAAATCAGACTGAGATTGAGATCTAGATTGTGGCGAGGCGGAGATGGATGATTGATTAAACAGAAAATTGAAACCCTTGTCTACTTTTTGTGGATTGCGTCTCTGATTTTAAGCGATTCGAAGAATCAGCGCTTGCGAACGAGACTTATATTCAACAATCAGTTTGATAAGACATGTTTGAACACCTAATTCAGCCCTTTGCAGGTTCCGATTTCTGCTTACCAGAGTATTTCAAAAAAATTTTCGCATAGGTTTCGCAAATCAAGTAATTTGCCAATCACCGCGAGAATCCTGTTCTTTAGGTACTGATAAGTTCTGTTTTCATCCATGTTACGCAATATTTGCAGTACATAAAACTATCTAAAATGATCTAAAGATAAAAGGTTAAATTTCACAAGGAAAAGAATCTTTAGATTGTATATGAAGGAACAGTGAATATGAAAGTAGGTCTTAAAGGAGTAAATAAAACTAAATAACTGTTGAGACAGATTAGTCGGACCAAACAATGGGTTGCCAAACCAAGGTCTTCTATTTCTTTAACTGGATCACAGAACAGTTTTATCTTTCCGTCAGGGCTAAACAAGGCTGATTCCAATCTTCCACTGTTTCTAGCTTGTTCCTAGACTATGTCATTAAAGACGAGAAATGACTCCAAGATGAAACCTTTAGTGGGGACAGTGTAGACTTTTATGTAAAAAGTGCAGATGACACACTTGTGACAACGGGAGTAGTCTAGGAACTAGTCTTTGTACTAAGTAATCATGTCACGTGTCTACAGGCGAAATTGCAACCTAAGGAAACGTGTAAAATTTATTGAGTCGTGAGCGAGCGAGGAAGTTCAGGCAGAGAGTCCCAGTTTTGAAAAAGTATATAATTTTACCTGCCTAGTAGAAAATGTTATACTAGATGCCTGTTAAGAGATAAATGTGTCTCTTGATTACTTGGCTTTTGGTAACTGTCAAATATACCTGATGAAATAAAAGTCTTTCTTTGAAGTTTAAGGATAGGGCTATACTACACATCGATTGCTCGAATGGCGTTATGTAAATACGCCAAATGGACCTTCGCAAAAAAGGAAATTCAGTAAACTGTCGGTATTTACGTAAAATTGCCCAAGAACAATGTTAGGGATCTGTCAGAGCAAGTATCGGCAGTGAGACTCAAGGAGAGAGCGGTTTCTATAATTGTTTGCATATGTCTGTAGATTTTGGCGTAGGTGAGAAAAATTACCGAGGGGAGGAGTAAGGACATGGGCAGCTGCCGTTCAAACAGGTGGGAATGCTGCAAGCCCTCAGGGAGCCAAAACATTATTATTTGTAACCATCTAGTTTTGAAATATTTGTAAGCATAGACACATTAAGTTAAAAACTTTTGGTGAATACAGATTTGGGTCCTCAACAACATAGAAAAGCCGTGAATGATAGTTCTCCACTTCTTCTGTTTGTTTATGTCCACGCTTAGTGTAGTAATAATCAGCATGGAAGAGGAATATATTCAGTCTAGCTTCAGTAGAAGAGTGACAGTGACGGAGAGGCGCAACAGACAAAGTAGGTATGTACTGAATACTAGTTTTGGAACCAAATTATTTCGTAGGAGGATAACACCCCATCTGTCAACCCCTCGGTTACACCATTGTCTACACAAAGCGATGTAGAGCTCGTAAATACCAGATTATTCAGATCAAAGGTGACATGACAAGTATTAGTCCAGGCGTAGAAAGTTTTTTTTGGGAAAAAATTTTTAACAAGCTGAGACTTCGCACAGAGTATCTCTATAGCATACTTATATACCACAAAAAATGCCCC
>JAAAKL020000841.1:0-35898 GCA_010016065.2 Carybdea cf. marsupialis auct. non (Linnaeus, 1758) | reverse complement strand
ACTTCTAATTATGATTATGATTCTAATCATAACCATAACCATAATCATAATCATACTCATATTATAATTATAATCTTAATTATAATTGTAATCATAACTGTAATTACTATCATAATAATAGTTATAGTCGTCATTGTAATGATGATTAGAAGCGTAATTATAATCATATGTAGAAAAATAATCATTAAATAATGTAACTGAGATAAAATCATGATATCATTCTTGCGCTTGATATCAACAACTCCACTTACTGAAAGAGCAACTAAACAAGCGAATGACATGACGTGGGTGATTTTTTAATGATAGAAATGATATACGAGGTGAACATATTGATAAAACCAAACTTTCCAACTCCAGTTTACGTTCTAAGTTGAATCAAACTATGCTAACCGAAGTACTTGGCGTTGCCCGGATTAACAAAGATTATGTTTCTTTATGGCAAGGTATTATGAGCTATAAAGAGAAATTAACTAAGCCTATCAAACGTTGATGTTAGGAGGCCTGTTTTTGGTTAAGACATAGTTTTAAGCCTAGACATCAGGTTTAGGTAATCAATCTTTAAACCCCTTGAAACCTTTCCCTCGTAATAAGACTATTTCACGTCAATTTTTGAACAGATTGGCCTAACCGTTGGACCATACGTAGAGTAAACATACACAAACATAGACAGTGAAATTCATGTAGAGAGATGACGTGAATCTTATACGATATGAAGCATACCGCAATGGAACAAATAAAGTTAGCATCAAATCGTTATCAGTAATACTTCCTTGTTTAGTAACATGCAGTGGTAGTGGTGCCGCAATCAACATGAATGCTTATTATTTCATGGATTCTTCTCATAGAAATAAATATATTCGGGTTGGATAATCGTCATTTTTGACTGCTACCTTAATAAGACTTCTCCCTCTTCTATCAAGCCTGAAGAGATACTAGAAAAGAGTGAAAATATAAGGTAACATTTTTCACTTTTCTCTAGTCTATCTTCAAACTTGATATTTTTATATCCTCTCTCTCCCAAAACACTTTCCTATACTAAATGACAAATTGAAGAGTTGGCACAGCCAAAATTTGTCATTCAGTCATAAGCGTACTTGATCCATGGTGTGGAGTAAACTTGTCGTTTTTATGATGTAATAGACCTTTTTACCTCACAAGGCACTATTTACAAAATAAGATGGGTGCTCGAGTCCCCCAAACACCTTAGCCTGTACCAACATGTATATAAGTAAACTCAATCTATACATTTATCGTTCAAATACCGTCCTCCGCCCAAGGTTTCTATTTCTACCATTTTTCTATGAAAGGATACAAAGCAAAGACCGATAAAAAATGGTACTTCTTGTTACTGCCAAATACATTTAAATTGTCTTCGGCTATAGAAATATATTAGTTTTATGCTAAAGAGTCTAGTACGCTAGCCACTGTATCCGTGTCACTAACTCTATGAAAATCTGTTACATAGATATAAAACTGGAAAGACTGTTATTACATCTATCAGCTAATAGAAGGCAAGTCTATCTTCTGGAGAAGAAGTGATGATGCACAGCTGATCTGGATGTTGCGATGCACCTAAATACTGTTTAATACTACCTTGCGGTATTCCCGTTGACTATTAAGACTTAAAATACAGCTAATAAGACCTTTAAAAGAAAATCAGTATAAATGTAGGTGCTACGAGGTATTTTATTTGCATTTGACAAAGTTGCTTATATCCATGTTGGTTTTTATGGTTGTAGATGACGTTTCTGATGGAGATTATTATAAAGATATTTTGTGCAAAAATGTCCAAAGTTTCCGAGAGATTGGCACAGTATTCCTTGAACTACCAAGCAAGATATATATCCGCGAGCCTAGCCCCCCCTCCAATTCTTGGAAGGTTGATTCTGAATAAATGATAGGAATAGGATCTTCAAAAACATTAACGTTTTGGCTCTTATGACATCATGAGACAGGCACGAATCCAGCGTTAACACGTTGGTGGTAGGGAAAAGCCGCCCTTCTTTCTGATATTCAAAGTATAGGAACAAGGCATTAGTATAGGCCGATCGGAGCGAGGAAGTTGTATATCGTGGATCGCAAAAACTTCAAGTAGTAATTTTGAAATACTTACGAAAAGTGAATACCATGTATTTGATAAAAAATTTTCTTAATCTGTATTTCTTAATAATGATTTTGTAACCGGTCGTCACTGGCAAATAAAATAATAAAAGATTTTCTATCATTTGTTTCAAAGAAATGCAACCAAAAATAGCAGGCTTTCAAAATAGCTACCATAAAGAGGTTTGTTTTGCCTACTTAAAGAAGGACTTTCTCGGTTTGGATTAATAAAATTCAAAAAATTCTCAAAGTAAAACGATATCCAAGCTTGCCAATCGAAAGTTAAAAAGGTAGTTCCGACTCACATTTTGAAGTTCAATGTCTTCGTCGGGATGCATGTATCTTAAGCTGAAAACAAACATTTAATGCCGGGTGAAGCATACGCATGAGCAGCCGCATTGCGAAAACTGGTGTGGAGTCTTTTGGGTATCAACCATAAATGTACATACTTCGTTGGGATAGCTATTTCTGTCATCATATAGGAAGACCTTTTTCATACTTTCTCTGCAATATGCATTACAGAATGCAACACGTATGCATCAAGTCATTACGCAGCCCTTCAACCTGCATTCTTGTCTGGGCAATGACTGTTGCCATAGCGTATCGAAAAAGGGCTTCAACTGAAATAAATCAATGAAGTTAGGAGATCAAGGAAGAGGGCACTCCCTTGAATACTGGATCTTGGTACTTTTTTATAAAAACCTGTTTCGATTTTTAATCATTCTTTTTAAAGCCTGAGTACTGATTTGTCAAAAAGCTGCGATTTTGCTTATATCCGTCTCGTTGTTTTAAATTTCTGTATTTTGTCAAGGACTTCAATCAAACCATACTTTCATTTCTTGATATTGCGAAGGGCAAAAAGAGGTCATATCTATTCATTTGGCTGGCATTGCTCCGCATGCTTTCTTTGGCTTCGTGTCTGCTATAAGATAAACGACAAAAATGTTACTACGCCACTCCGTTTCTAGTCCAGGTATGCTCAAACAGGTTTACAGCAGAAAAGGTAATTACTTTTTACAGCAGAAAAGGTATTTATTCCGTAATTTTGAAAGAAATATTACTGCACCCTGCTTAAAGCTAACAAACATATTTGCAAAGGAGTCATAAAAGTGTCTTTAGACACCTTGTGAGTTTATAGGCAAGTAGAGTAAATATATAATTAAGTTAGGAAAATATTGTAATGATTTGCTAACGCTAAAGAATTATTCTTTGCATTAAATAAAGAAACAAGGAAACTTAATACCGTACACTATGTCTGTTTGTGATTTTTCAGAGATAATCAAATCACAAATGACATAAAGTACATCAACTTCTGTAGGTAAGATGATGGGTTTTGGTACAAATCACACATTGCCTGCTGAAAAGTGCTCGTGATGTTTAATTACCAAGCTCGAACAACATAGCTGCAGGTCAACGTTTGAAATAGGTTTGTAGATTTATCACAGCCCACGATTGAAAGCTGTAACCATCACAGGAACGCATTAATAGAATTTATACGTAATTCTACTTATTTCTGCGACACGGAAATGAGCTTTGGTTGTTGATCTTGATCATCTGGCTTTCGACAAAAAGGCTCACGTAGATCTCCGTCACTCCAACTGCTCTATATCCAGTTAAAGGTGGCTGAATTACTTTTCTTAAATCCCAGTTATTTTGCATCGCTGTTAATTTTAAAGTACAGAAAATAGGAGAGCAGTTTTCAAGTTAGAACTTCAAACATCTTTCATGAAATACGACTTTCGTTTTTGATGTTCCTTTTAAGAGTGATACAAGATGCCTTCATTGCACCTACAATGACAAAAGTGGATTCAGTTATGATACAGTTAGCAATCCATTTTGACTACGCGCTTGATAAAGTGATGGCTTCATTTCGTTATTGAGGTATTAGACAGTCAAAGACTGACATAATTATACTTCATGCTTGACTTCTTTAAAGTAGGAACTATTTATTTTTAAATTAGAAAACCAAAAGAGGATTAAGAAATGTAAGACTTCATATTGCAAAACGAAGCCGAAGTAGAAATCTCAATCAAGCCTTCTCACAACCAATTATTTCGATTAAAGATGAGTAGAAGCGACTTATTGTGACCCCTTACGTTTTCATTGAAGTATTTAAACAATTATGCTATTCATTTGACCAGAAATTATCATAAATGTCATCTGCACAACTTGCTTTCGTTCAATTACAGAGGATATAAGCAGCTCGTCTTCTCATTTCGTAGGCTTATTGATAAATACTGGACGACGAAGAACTGTTTTCTTAGCATTACTTTAACGTATTGGGAGAGCAAAATATCAACTGGACCCAGGCAGGGAGCGGTACCCACCATTTCAAACTTGGGGAAGGGGTAGGGTGCCAAAAAGTTAAAGAAAACACATCCTGTTTTAAGCGATTTAAACTTGTTAAGTGTTTAATTGTTTCATATATCGGCTTCTAAACTAGTTCTACCTTCCTATGACAACAAGTTAAGTCAAGAATAATGCGTTTAATCTATTAGAAATTTATCTATAAGGCAAACCAAAGTTTTATTTAAACAACTTACGAGTATGATTTTTGGAGCATGGGGGCATATGTCAATTCAATCACCTGTAGTATGCCTCTGACCAAAGCGGTTCTATATATGGCTCTGATGATATTATAGTAGGAAGCATTTATACTTATGCATGACGCAGCTTTAAGAAATAAAACCTTTGTAGTATTCGGCCTCCAAACAAAATTTCACAAGGCGCAATCTAGGACTAATATAGTCTCTCTTAGAGTTCAGTTTCAATTCATGGCTTAGCACTTGTATAGTAATCTGGCTTGCATTATAAAAACGGTTTCGCCATTTATGGTAAGGAACATAATGCTAAATATTTAAATAGAGCTACACAGAATTTGCCACCAGCGCACGTCACGTAAGCATTTAAAAAGACTTCCTCACGCCATCTTGTACACTGTCGAAAACGTATATGAAGTCTTCGTTATTATTTCAAAAGTCTCATCCCACAAAATATTGTACCGACAATTATTTATGTACTGCTATCCAATCTTATCTGTAGGGCTGCACTTGCCTTCTAAATTGACCGAAATATCGGAAAACATGGCTTGTGTAGTAGTGAGGTACCGCTAGAACATTAAACCAAAGCAGAGAAAAACTGCCACAAACAGAAGACACGAAAATATTTACTTTTTTAATAGAAACGCCGATGTTGGCTTTCCCACGCGTACATTGTACAATCACCTCCCTTCATCAAATATATTTACTACAAAAATAAAGTAAGTAAACTAGCGTCATGAACTTAGGCTCTCTGTGGTGTCAGTTTAATTGCTCTGCATAATACGAGAAACGGCACGTCATCAGTGCGTTTTGACGTCAAAAAGATCTTTATGTACAGCATATTCATGTGCATATGTATACGTACATATATACATATATATATATATATATATAAATATACATTAAAATAACCTAAGTTAAATCGTATAAGACTCTACTTTGTTGAATCAAGAAACATTCTAAGAATTTCGATTCGCGAATTCGATCACGATGTCTATACTATGTAGTTTATGATTGATGGTGTGTTTTCCTAAGCACTCATATACATATAAACATAAAGTTACATTTATATACGTGCAAAGTACTTGGAAAGACACACTAGTAATGATGAAACACAAAGCATGGAACTCGATAAACATAAAATGCATACGGCGCTGGAGGGGGATCGAACCCAGGATCTCCCACACCAAAAACCTTGTTTTTACCATTGTGCTAAATGTTTCTTGATACAGTTGCATCCTAGTTATTACAGAATACTCTCACACTGATCTTAACAGATACAATGAGATAAATGTGCGCTAAATATATACATATATATGTATATTTATATATATGTTAACATAACTAATTATATCAAATGTTAAAACACATAAACATTTTTGTACTTTAAAATCTCAGAAAAAAAGTGCATATCTTACCTAGTTTTTGTATCAACCTAGACCAATGTTATTTCCTGCATTTGAATAATTAGAACACCGCCAAAAAAAGAAGTAATCTGACTTGCGTTATGAAAACGGTTTCGTTCTTAATGGAAAGGAAAATAATGTTATATATATATCAATATTATTAGTCTGATATTCTTTTACGCATTAGAGGAAGAAGGCTTTTGGCTGATGACTTGTACTATTAAACTCATTTCACTCAGAACATTCTATAAAGTATATTCAGAAAACCAATTCCATCTGCAAAAACTAAAGGAACAGAAGGACCTCGAGCAACTTATTGGATATGATATCTACAAGAACCTTATTCAATACCTCTATAAAACCGTAGCAAAACAAAACTAACATCGGTGTAAAGAGTAAAAAGTCAGTGTACGGTATCTTATATCGACACAAAATCCCAAAAGCTTTAAAATTCTCCCATCACTAAAATTCTAACTAGAGGAAAGCTAGTGTTAATTTTCTTGAATTATCTTGCAAAGCCTAATGTACTGTTGTTGTACACTTACATTGCTTTGCCAATTTTTGGCTCCTAAATCCACTAGTTTAAATATGTACCGTGCGTCACTTTTGGTCATTAAGATGCCACCGGTGCTCTTCTCGTGAAAACAAGTGGATGACTCTTGAGTACAATCAAATGCAACCATTTTCCCGTCAATGGCACCAAATTTATTTACGAACTTCTACTTTTCTTTAAACGCGCATGAAATACATCTCCGTCCTCTAGCACTCTTAGGAGGGTTTATGGACTTAGATGAAGCACACTGCATAGCTGAACACGTTTCCTTTTTACTTTGGCAAAAGCCGGATGGTCATATAGCTAAAAGTTGTTTCATTTGTACGAAAGTTAGCAAAAGTAGTTATGCTGGCATCAGAAGTCGTAAGATGTTATGGGAAGTCGTTGACCGGCTGAAATCGGTTTCGTTTCACTTGCACATTACCTTTTAATGACTGGTCTAACATATAAAAGAAATTGATGCATAGAGTAAGGTGAAGTCAGGTCGTATTCAAATAAATTCTCTTCTCGGACAGGATTAAATTATCCCCCTCTACTTCCCCTTTCAAAGCAAATATTACTAAGTCGTTTCGTCTTCAGCCACGAAAGGACACATAAACACACTTCTACATAGACGAACTGTAGCTCCAGTAGCTTGGGTTTGTTGTTTATGAAGCAGGCTTGCAATTTCGCAATTAGCAGAGATTCAATTCAAATTCGGATCAGAAATAATCGAGGCGTCAGATGTCAAGGTAGAAAATTGGTAGATCGGTAGAGAGCTTGTCTAGCTAGAAGAGGGTTGATTGTTCGAGGCTACCCTCGGCCATCAATCTGATGACTTTTACTGAGAACCCAGCAGTAAAATGGATGCCTGGTGATAACTGGGGAAGGATGAAGGCGACGAGGAAAGTTACTGGCCACCCTACGTTGCCTTTCCGTGGCTCAGGACAGGTGATGAGGAATACATAGAGCTAGGCAGCAAATAATTAAGGAACGAAAAGTCCTATATCGACAGCATGTAGAATCTGATGATCCCGAGCACCGGTTGTATGTCACTTTCAAAGCACCTTTTAATATGCTTGCCATAGAAAGAGCAATATTTAAACAATTTTTATTTCATTTCTATTTTACTAAAATTTGGAAGAATACCTTTGAGATTACGGGAAAAAGACTTTTAACGTCATGCCATTCTTTGGACTAAATGCACCAGATTTTTCACAAAGAAATTCACGAATCGTACACTCTCAATCATCGTGTCTGAAATTTCCCAATGATTCAGTAGTCTAAATTTGAAAAAGATTTGTAAATATTCGATTGGGGACGTTTTTGTGCATTTATACTCTGTAAAATAAGTGGTAACTAACAATTTTTTAGACGAGTAAAAAATGGACGATTTTTTAGACGAGAATAAAGATGGAAATTATATAGCTGCTCTTCGTGGCTCTTACCTAGTTCTCTCTTAAACTTTGGACGTGTGAGATGGCATTCGGCGATATTACAACTACTTAAATTACATTCAATAATAGAATGATTTGTAAAAGTTATTTCTTGCCTTGTGCTAGTTCTAGATTGCCAGGCATTGTCAAAGTCTCAGGGGTATAATAATAACGTGAATGAGGTTTAGGGCTGATTCTTGATGTAGTCTTTAATTGGTCACTCGTAATCTTTCCTTGGTTTATATGATTTAAATATAGGGTCTGTTCAGTCTAAATTTCCTTGTAATCTGAGGTTAAATTGGACTTCTTATTGTATCGGAGCGGGTGATGTTTTCTATGACACATTAAAAATGGGGAACATGACAAGTAATTTAGGTGCCAGAGCCTTCTTATGATAATTCCAAGTCATGAATCTTACAGTTGACCTTCGGTGGTAGCTAAGAAATAACTCACGTTTCAGTTGATATGATCTGTAAAAGTAGCGGTTTTTCTTGCCATTTCTACCACTCAACAAAATGTGATAAACTGAACTTAGTGGTATTGGAATATCATTGGCATTAAAGAATTATGTTAGGCAGCAAACGCTGTTACCGACGGCACGATCGGGAAGAATTTACCTTGCACACGCTTAGCTTTTTTAAATGTACATCGCCAACTGATCTTCAACTTCCCGATGGTCTAGCGTTTATCCAACACTAGGAGCAGCTTTCATCACTTGAACTTGTTTATTTAAATCGTGGTTCAGAGGATTTATTCTCGACATGATTTTGCATTTCTCAGCTACACTGGAGTGCATTAAGATGATCTTGAATAAATAATTAACGGATAGTTTGTTTACGAACTCTTCTAATGTCTGACCCCTCTTAATGAGTAAGAATAGGCGACAAAGACGCTGACATGGCAAATAAAACTTGAAAATAACATCATCACTTTACATCACAAGGCCATGGCCATGAATAAATACCGTCGATGCCAACAGCTGCAAATCTTACTATCCCATTATAAAAGTAGAAGTTATCTTTACATCTATACCTAAGGCGGTGTGTAGGTCGTTTTACCACCGTTCTACCGGTTGGATCACTAACCACCGAATGAAAATACTGAAGCCACAGAAGACCTAATCAAAAAGTCAAAACGAGACTAGTGTGGTATTATATGAGGTTACTACCATGCCATATGGAGCGTGTGGTCGTGTCGTCTCAAAGCTTGATTTGAAAAACTCCGACCCGGGTTCGATTCCACCGCTGGGAAGCTTTGACAACTTCTCTTTACCAACTTCTCTTCACGGGGCCCACCCAGTCCATTGAGGGAAATTGGGGAGACGGAAACTCAAGAAGCCCGTCGGATGGATTGTACTTATGTTTGGACAATCCAGCCTTGTCACATATGTGTCACGCTGAACATGCTTGAATAAGCCACTTTCACTCTAATTCACAGAGTAGGTTGCTCAGCTGATCGAACAGTTGAGATCTCATACGTCGTATCGATGGGAGAATCCATCATCTACCATGCCAGTGACTCAATACGCAACGCACCATCGCATATGGTTGCACCTTCTTACACTTACACTTCTTAAACTTCATAACGAGTGAAGCGAGTGAAAAAATTAAAATTGTTTATCTCAAAAATACTATCGAAAGTAAGATAACAAAAATCACCCTTAGAAAGATTTTAAATCAATCACTAAAATGTGGTTATTAGAAATAGCAAAAAACAACATTTCCGAATATTTACGTTTGCATGTTTACCCCAGCGTATTTTGGTCTGCATTTGTAAGCTTTCATACTTTTTCCTATGCTACCACTTGCGTTTCCAAATTTAGCAACCAAAGTTACTATTACATAATGCTGCTTGAACGATGATGCATGTTTACTCTTGCTGACGGGACGTTCACGTGCACATTTATGCTTCTTCGTTTCTATCCCTATAATGGTACTTGTATTCTTATGATTGAATGTCGACCCCAAATACAAACAATAGCTCATAGTGACACTAAAGACTGTCTCAATGAAAAAGCCATACCAATCTTGCTTTCCAGCTTCCTTAAGAATTTAAACTTTAAATTTAACCGTAGATAGGAGGATAAAGTCACCCTAGGTGATTTTGACAATGAAAATGGGGAAAATATTGATATTAGATTGCAATTAGTGATTAAAAATACCGTATAGTTACAAATTTACAGTCGGCTTTCAACGATATCCAAATTTTTCATTATGGAAACTAGTCTAGGATATTTCAACATATATTAGCACTTGATGTTGTAGAGCATTTTTTAGCAAGATAGTAAAGAACATCGTAGAATACTGTAGAACATCATGAAACATTGTAGATCTAATGTAGGATATTGCAAGTTATTATGTCGTAGAAAATTGTAGAATATAAATTATACAGCACCGTAGAATAATGTAAAGCACTTCAATGTATTTTACAACAAATGAATGCAATACATTGTAGAATTTTAGATTTACGAACAGTGCTAAAGATTGTAAAATATTGTATAACATTGTAAATTATGATGAAGAATTGCACGAGAAAAAGGGAACAATGTAGAGAATCGTAAAAAAGTGTACGACATAGTGACACATCGTAAGATATTTTTTATTATCATAGAGCGTTTTAGAGTATTTTGTTCTATACATACATTTTTAGAACATATATTACAGGAAAAAATAGAATAGTAAATTTACCGTGTACTAAGAATTTTTCTTATTTGGGAAAGTAGAAAGGACAGTCTAGTCAAGAGGGGTACCAGGTCAAGAGAGCGAAAGACGCGCATAATGAACATTACTTGAGTTTGAAACACATGCCTGTGTATAAACTTTGATTGGTTTACGTTAAAATCTTCTAGATAATAATAATATAATCGTTGTTGAGTTTTATACTCAGCTTTATGCTTATGGATGAAAGACTTCTTGTTACATGTCTTTATTGTCTGATGCTTTGTTTGCTCATAGTGATATATCGACACTGCCCCACTACAAAATTTAACGAGGACTAATGATCAGCATTCTTCCATTTGATCTATTTGATGATACTCTCTCTATGAAACTCAAAGTTAATAGAGTTAGTAGGTCTTTGTCTGAAAAGGACTAATAGTAGTAATGCCAATAATCATAGTATAAGAAAAAGGAATAAAGTGAAACGTACCGAAACGAAGACTTGTTCGGGTACACAAATACCCCGTCACAGCCTACTTTCTCGACGTAAATAGGGTGAATTCTCAATGATTATATTTTACACATATTAAGTATTATTAGCTTATACAATAATGAAAGCTTCTTTTCTTTGATCCTTCATTTTATCCGGTTGAGCATAAATTTAGTTTAAGTATTTTCATTCATATTTAGTTTAGAAACTTTTGTTTACATTATTGCCTCGACAACCCTTAAAACCATCCCATTGACGATACGGCATTCATGTAAAAGACCCCTGAAAGATTACAGTACGATAAATACTTTCATTCAAAGCTGCGTTGTCAGGGTACAGTCCGTATCCTTTACTTCTAAGTGTATATTTTATTTTCTCTTTCTACTCTACGTTCGGTTATTTTCAAAGCCAAGTCAATAATTTGAAACTCTATCTATGTTTAAGTGGATCTAAGCAACTTAAAGTTAACCTTAAAGTTATATTTAAAAATATATTTTTTCAATACTTGAGCAACGCACAGTGACTTGGTGCATTTTTTAAAAACAAAGTACTGGAAAACTTCGTATGATAACGTAAAAGACGAGACATTTTTGCTTTGATTTCATTGCCGCATAAACATGGACATCGCATCTACAATCATCTTTTTCCATAGCACCAAATTCCATTTTCGTAAACGATTAGCATTGACTTTGAGCAGGATACATTTTTACTGGGAAAGTAACAAATAAATCTAACTTTCTACAAATATTTCTCATTTAATTATCAACCTTGAGTATCTTTGTACTTACCATCAAGAAATTTTTAGCATGACCACTTTCTCTTTGATATCACTTATTATAAATCTTCCAACCAAACTTTTCTTCGGCGTAGCAACAATGTCTCAACATAGAAGCCTAAGCAAGAAAGCCTTTTACACTTTAAGTCCGATCTGCAACTCAACGTGTGATTCTTCCCTCTGTGACAACAGGCATTGCACTAAGGCACACATTGTCAGTACTAATTACCTAGTAATCGGCCTTCACTAATCTGCGCCCAACATTGGATTTGCCTATAATCTCCACCTTTGCCATAAGCTTCTGTTACGTTATCACAATGTTATCAAGTCAGCTACATTTTTCCTGATAATGGAGGGCCGCTAACAAACCTTTTTTATTTAGCAAAGTTTATCTTCTTAGCACTAAAAAAGCGGTAGGTGATAAAGTAAAACAAGAGGTAAAGAAAGCGATTGCATATTTCAAAAATCGAAGCTAGCCTCACTTGACGATAATCAATGGTCGGCGCTAATCTTATAGGAAGGCATACGCAGAGCAAGATTGATATTATTGTAATATTTTCAGCTTTTATGGTTATGACAATCACTTTGATCCAGAGCGCAGGTGCTCAAAAAGGGAAATCCAATTGAGGGATGATGAACTTGCATTCGTTCTATGCGAAGATAATTTCTTTTCAAGATCATTTTGACCCCAACCAGTGCAACGGTCCTCCCATTTTGTACTGATTGATTACAGTTTGCAATTAGCATTTAAACCAGAGCATTGAAGATTGGCTTTTTCGCTGAAGGCAACAATTTCTACAATTATAAGCATAATTGCTTATGACCAAAAATGCCAACTACGTGAAGTATCTACTAGGTAACTTAAACAGTTTACTCTTGTGTCATACATTTTACTTGTAGAAACAGATTACTTGATGTAATTACTGCTTACCGGTCTTGCATATCAGTTCCACGGGACATGTGATAGCAAGACAGTTGACCTAGCTTCGATTTCATCGCACAGACACTTTGCTAATTGTTCCCTTACTTCTAATTAAATAAGGTAATTAAATGTATGTAAAAGGGGGGAAAGTGAGTTTTGTCTTAGAGGCTCTGATAGTTTCCTCAGAAAATTTATATTTCTGAAGCTGTCAAGTACGTAATTTTTAAGTATGATAGAAACGTTCTATTTTTCATCCAATTGACGTATATCACGGAAAATATTGCATTAGCTGATGATTGTATTCTCTCGAGATTAAACAAAAATGTACTAAAATAATCTTTAAAAATACACCAGACGTGTAAAACCAATCCAAAACTATGAGGAAAATTATCTACAAATGTTACAAGGGGAATACAAAAGCAAGATTACAAACTATCAGAGTATATAGTGCACATATTATGTTACTGTTGTACTAGCTGTAATACCTATTGCCCTAAATTCTATTTTTGGAGCACCAATTGAAAAACTCACCATATTTCGGTAGCGGTGAACGACTGACAGCTGAAACTTTGCTATATTCCAGTTCAATCTTAGTAAAAGAAGCTAATATTAATTTGGTTAGCAAATTTTGCGGTTTTCATATGTCAAAAGCTATCTCCTTGAAGATGTAGATGATAAATTGAATTTTCATAACCGCTTTCAGTGAATCGTCATGCCCTTAATTCATAAGTTGTTTCTTAGTCGTGCTGAAAATACTCTTCGAGCATCCAATCGTAAAAATTTGATCTTTTAAGGGAACATATGTTGTTTTTGTTATTTTGCAAAGGTTGTATTAGCTTCGTTTTCATTTTTTCCTGTTCCTCATTAGCCTGGTCTATAAGAAAGCTATGTTGATATCCTATTACTGCACGTCTTCGAGTTATAGCCCATCCTGCAACATGTAAAGTGAAGTCATTTACTACTTTCGTTGATTCATAAATACTTAGGGCTTCAATCCAAAACGTTCTAAAGAAATAGGATGATGTTAAGAGTTTTTTAAAAGCAAGATATTTAAAATACTTGTTAAAAGTGTTGAAATTCACTAATTTTCCTTTTTATCTAACACTGTCATAAAATAATGTTTCAGATTGATACATGCGTACTTGAATCTGCAATTTTAGATTACCATTTTTTTAAAGGATCCTTATGTTGGAATTTTGCAAAATTATCATTTTCGTATGTCGAAAAAGAAAGCAAAGTCAGAAAGTAGGATAGTTTTGTAGTTTTGCAGAAACAGAACTATACAAAAGAAATTTCTATGGGGTTTCAATAGCCTTCCAAGCAGAGAATCGGAGTTAAAATTTCATATTCAGGAGACTTGACAAACTACAACAAGTGTAAAAAGCGCTAAACATTCAACATCACAAAAAAAATTATGACACTTTTATCTTCCATTGTATAAATTTAGTCAATATTACTTTTGATGCAAATTTTGTAAAATTCATCTCTTTTAAAGCAGAAGCACACGTTACAGGGATTTTCTACATTTTCATTATATCCATGTACTTTGAAGTTTACGTTACATTTTAGGCAATTAAAGAAGTATTAAATTTACACCGCATTTTGCTACATAGTGTTCTTCTAAAGTAGGATTTTTTAAGTTTTCATTATATCCATGTACTTTGAAGTTTACGTTACATCTTAGGCAATTGAAGCAAGTATTAAATTTACACCGCATTTTGCTACATAGTGGTCTTCTAGCAAAGCTTACAAGCATCACTATACCCAGTTAGGACAAATACTCCCTTAATAGAAGTAAAATACAAATGCATGAAGATTGAGCCCTTTCAGTGCCTACCATAATCAATAGGAGTTTAAAACCCCACGCTATCAATTATTTCCCAGATGTCTGGAGAGAATAGACACATAGCAGCAATACAGGGGTCATAATCATCTTCTCTTGCAATACTGACGTCATCATTCTTCTCGTTTTTTAAAGGTCATTTGGTCGCTGCGGTAGTCTGACTAACAACATCTCTACACACCCCTCTGTCCTCTCCTTGTCATGATGTCCGTCCTGGTGTAAATCCTTTTCATTCTTAGATGTTGTCGCACCATTATGGTATGTGATATAGCGGTCTCGATAATCAAAATTAAAACTTATTTTCACAAAGAGATAATAACACATGAAAAGAAGTGATGTGAAATGTAATCTGCTAGTTTAAACCAGTTGTAATATACAGGTCATTAAAAACTCAATCTTATGTAGCATTCATTGTGATAAAATTTTATTGTTCACTTTATATGCTCATCAATTTTGGCAAATTTACGTTTGTGAAAAAAATTGTAGTCATTTGATCTATCTAATATGAGGTTTTCAGAATAGATGCATGCCCCAATTATCGATTTGAAGGAGAAACGGACAATTATTATTATTCTCACGAGCTAAGTAGGTTGAGGGCCCTGCTGCCTGGGCTGTAAATGGATCGTTTCCAAATTTTGACCATATTTTATATACTGCTTGTTTAAAAGCAAATTTTAATCTTTAGATGCTGTCAAAAATAAATCAGAAGTAAATTGGCTTAT
This sequence comes from Carybdea cf. marsupialis auct. non (Linnaeus, 1758), assembly GCA_010016065.2. Classification (NCBI taxonomy): domain Eukaryota; kingdom Metazoa; phylum Cnidaria; class Cubozoa; order Carybdeida; family Carybdeidae; genus Carybdea; species Carybdea cf. marsupialis auct. non (Linnaeus, 1758). The sequence goes on along the minus strand of JAAAKL020000841.1, from coordinate 20,475 downwards.
TGAAACAGCAAGTACTCCATCTATTTGTAAAGATTGATGTACGCTTCAACCGATCCCGACCTACAATCAGAGTCTTGTTTTTGAGTAGAGATGTCGCAACCGTCTCAAAGTGAGGCCAGTCGCTGGACGCCATTCGAGTCCCCATCAAACAAAGCTTATAAACAATCTTACGTAACATGGCGGACCTTCCAGCGCTATTTTACTTAGTGGGGACCAGTGCTCGTGACTACACTTTGTCGCTATTGGAAAAAGTTTTGGAAACAATGTCGCATATATTCTCCAATAACATAAATGAAGTATTTTCTAGAGCTAATAGATCAGCTATTAAACCTATCGCTTTTTATATTCAAAGTTCACGTGAGAGAGTCCATATGGGGTGAATTCTTGTTATCAAACTTTAAAGATGCTTTCTAAATAGATTTTTCCCTTATCCTTCTTTAATGCCTACATTTGCATGTAGGCATATATAACCTATCATGAAACTTCATCAAAACTGCTGTATTGGCGTTTTTAAATGAAAAAAATAATAGGAATAATATATCAAAACGTTTCAAAACCTGAATAATTCGTGATAGCCTATATAAAGTTAACTAACTTGAAAGACTGAGATACTCCTAAATTTATACATACTGTACACAGTGATACATTAAAAATTCTGAATATTGCTGTTATATGAGGAAAAACAACTTCTTTAATGACAAATCCAAGGGGAAATATAAAAAAACCCGACAAAATTGTCCAAATATCTAAGCATGCTTCTAGCGACAGTTATACCTGAAGCCATGGTATAGCTGATTTGTTTTCTTTCTTAAAGGGCATTTCTTGTCTGAAAACCTGATAATAAGTTTCTAGTATCTTTCGATGTTTGTGAATCTACTTACCTACTTGTCACTCAATGAAACTATTGGCCTTGCTGTGGATATGACGTTTGACCCCTATCAAGAATAATTTAAATTCAGCAAGATCAGAAACTCAGAAAGTTGTTTTCCTTTGCTATTTCACAATCCTACTTTTTGTACGATGATCAATACCATGATCATATCGATGGGGTCAATACGAGATCCTCATTAGGCGCAAATCTAGCCAACCTTTTCAATGAAAGTAAATGGCAACAAGAATATCCAGGGAGCAATGTGATTTTCTACAACAGAATGTAGATGACATATGACATGGCCGTATTAGATTTGTTATGAAAGAAGAGTCTGATAGAAAACTTCTTTTCTATCAACTTCTTGGATGTTTTGATAGACATAGGATTTTGCGGCTACTTTTGTAACTAGTATTTATCGGAAGCCCACTCATACTGGTCTATTGACCAATTAATTTTAGTTTTGCACTATTTGCATAGAAATAGGGTTAGCCAGAAGCTTTTAGAATTAAAAAGGCATCAGGCTTCAAAAAAATATTGATGTAACAGCATTTGAACACTTTCTGATAAAGAATTGATCGAAACTTTCATCAGTGCCATTTCATTCATATAAGTACTCAGGCAGAAACACAAGCAGTCATGAACTACATAGCATAGAACTTATTAAGCACGAAGTGCTTGAGTCGCTGGCCCGGATCGAAACCAGGGTCTCCCAGACAGAAAACGAAGACTTGTATAAATGAAATGGCACTAATGAAGCTAACAGCGAAACAAAATGTTATGTTCCCGGTGGTGTTGAGGATTCGGGATCGATTACCCGGATTGTCGACTTTACTATTGCACTATATAGCACTATATACATAACATATAACATATATGCCATATATATGTATGTGAATGTATAATACAAATGTCGCATTGAGAGTTTATATGACAAAGTTAGTCATTTGTCGTTTCTAAAGGTATATAAATTTTGAAACGTCTTACTAGGTACTAACGTCTATAAATAGCTACTACCGAACGCAGGTAAAAGTAACTTAAATTTTGCAAGATTAAAGATACGGAAGATTTCTCAATAAACTTGGTACAGACCCTATTTACAAGTTGGCTACTTGTTTTCAAAATTCCTCACAGACGTCATTTTTATACTGACATGCACATACCAGGTATCGTACCTTATCGTACTACAGCTCCATAAACAGCCATTGATGAATTTAAATGAAAGGATCCATATTTGGGTTAATCGCTATTAAGGAGCCAGGTTTCCAGTCCAGCTGCTTGATGACTAACAAGTGCTTGTTTAAAGAAGTATATATAAAACAACAGTCCTGCTCCTATTAATATCCGCCTTATCTCCTCCGCTAACAGATAGTTTTAGTCTCGCCTGCTAGCGTCAGACATCTACGGTAATCTTGAACGATAAATAATTTTTTCTTACTTCTATAGGATGAGATTTCAAAGGATGTCCTTACAGGTCACAGTTGGCAATCGTTCTTAGATGATAAATAGAGGCTAGACCCAGTAAGTAATATGATACAAATATTGTTAATGATAGTTGATGGAATATGAAAACACGCCAGTGCGTGATGGCAGATATTTACAGTTATAGATATCAGGATATTGGTATCACAAATTTTTACCTCAATTGTCCTGTTCACGGAGCCATGACAGTCTGGGTCAAGTTGTAAGCGCCATGACATGTGTAATAACAACTGGTAACATGCCCTTCTTGGCCTCGATTGATTATGTGTGAAATCTTTTACTCTAGCGTTTGAAATGTTCACACAGAGATAGAAATAACTGTAATACAATTAACAGAGAAAATGTACTTTCTGCTAGTTAGTTTGTTATACGTTTTATGAAGAACTTGGCATATGCCATACATGTCTCTTCACGGATTGACGTATTGAGATAAACTTTAAAACCTTATTAACATATACGGCTGATACGGTATTGCGTATAATTGAAATAGCTAATCTATATTGAACAAAGTAATTACATTTCTACATGACTGAGAGAAATCAATGTATGAGAGGCTAAACGTGCTTGTAATCAACAATGCCTAAAAATACATAGGTTTCAATGTATTATCTGAGCTAAGTTTAAAACCCACTCTAGACCTTAGGATATTGGCAACGATTCCATTTTTTGATCGAAATAAAGCACAGAATTGTAATCGAAATTTAAGATGTAATTATTTTGAATTACCTAAAACGTTTAAAGTATATTGTGTATTTACAGGAAATCACTTGAATAAAACGATCCGGATTTTGTGTAAGGAAAGCTGATGAAACTAGTTCTGGATGGACCGTTGCGTGACAAAGCCTTGTTGACTGAAAAGGACACAGAAGCAAACTTCAGAAAATCAGAACCCGGCTCATGCTGCTATACAAAGTAGGTCACAGTAGTTTCACTATTACCTGACCGGAAATTTAACGTTTTAAAGAAAGTGAGGTTCCTTCAATAGACGGATGTTCCTTTCTAATGAGGATAGAGATGAAAAACTCCAACATGCATCGTACTTCTGAAAAAGGAAAACTCGAGGTGACTTCACACGCAGCTGAAAAATCGATCAGTGTTAATGCTTGAACACTAACGCTGGCGTAAACACTTTAGAATTGTTTTAGTATGTAGAGGACAAGAGAGCAACCAGCTGACAAGAGAAGATATTTCCGATGAGTTTCTCATACTCTCGTAGCAGAGATGTGCCATGACTAATACAGCTTGGCAAACAAGTTAATGATTATTTTCTGATCCAACAAGAACATCTTGTTTATGCATCTGAACCCAAATAACCTTCTTTATTACACTAAAACTTTTATCATATTAAGATTATTCGCTCGATAATTAGCAACTAACTTCTCAAAAAACGCTTTACTTTGACCGGTAGAACAAATTATTGCAAGAAAAAGAGCAGCTTGTGCAAAACAAGACAAAAGGAGAGAGTATTTCATAGCTGTATTGAATCCTGTGGTATTAAAAGGATACTCTCCTTAAGAAAAGGTCGAAACTGTTCTTGTTCCTTGACGTTAAAGTTGATAGAATCCAGTTGTATATTAGGCTGTGCCAGCAGATGCTATCCGATTACTGATTCACAGAGGCTGCTAGCCCTAGAGTATGTAAGTTATGTAGCATCCTACCTCTACTTCAGGTACTTTTGAATAAAAGGGTCCATGATTGTCACCTACTATAGGCACTCAACCAAACGTATCAAAAGGAATTGTAATTCTGAGGAAAACAGGCCTTGGTAAAAAATAGGATGAGCATGGCCATCGACCCAAACACGCAACTTCATCCTCCCTTCAAAATCAGGGCTGCATATGACTTACATAATGTCTAGACCTAATCTGACGTCATCCTGTTGTTCGTTTCAGGTTCTTGATATAGGATGTTCAAACTTATAAAATGTTTACATAGTCGAATAAAAGAGCGCATTGTAGGTTATTCTAGTGACAATCGAATGTGTGCGACAGTGAGCATGGAAACTGTTCTTACCTGAATTCCTCGGGGAGGAGGGGGAGGGGGGACTGAGGGTTTGTGAAGTGTTTTACTTTCAGTTTGATATGACCTTACCTTCAGGAAAAATGGAGGCAATGTGTATAATCGTTAAATGATATTTTGCAAGCATGTGGTAGTTGGGGTGTAGTGTTTACTTGCATCTGAGAATTTTAAATCTGTTTCGATTATTCCACTACCTTTCGTTTAGGTGTAGTATACAGTTCGAATGACAGTTAGAGTATGAAAGGAATACTAAACCATTTCAATACAACGTTATCTGCACGCATTTTAAAATGTTTAAGTAAATTTAAATTTAGTAGTTTCATCTAAATTGGTCTTAAGTAAAACAATTGAATAATAGCATTGTTCTTTGCATGAATTTTTACTTTCCAGAAATTTCGGGAACAAGGGCCATATGCAGTCCCGTTCCGTACACCCAGAACGACTATTATCACCATTGAAAAGAATTGCTTTTGGAACGTTCCTTATGATATGGCTTCCCTTTAGCACAATTATGCTGATAGCAAAGCTTTATCAGCACCAAACGTAGGCAGTGTTAACCCAAATCTGGTTACGCGAATGGCTTAACAGGGGGCAAGGAGTTCGACAGGGCTGCATCTTCTCACCATACGTCTTAAAATTTTGTTTTCAGGGGACATCATACAAAAAGCTCTGGCTAATTTTGAGGGGTCGGTCAAAATTTGTGGGAAGATGTACATCAACTTATCTTTCGAAGATGATATTGTTTTAACAGTGTCCAATCTCTCCAAAACATGCTGATCAGAGTGCAAAATGACAGCTCAGAAGAAGGGTTATCACGTTATTCGGAGAAGAAGAAGGTGATGAAAGCAAGAAGGAAAGGGGAACCATTACGGCTACCTACACTTAATAATGGCACTGTGATGTAGCAGATTCTGTCATCTGGAGAGTTTTATCACCAACTGTTAAGATGACTACAAAGGGATAAAAAGAAGAAAATGAATACAAAATTTGCCCTATTGTCCCTTTCAAAACTTTGAAACGTTTGTTCCATCACTTAAAGAGCAAAATCGCTGCTGATAAAATCCCTATGTTTCTAATAGACCTTTGCAGAAGTAAGTGCTTGGTAATAAAGAAGGCTGACGCAAATAGGATCAGCAGTTTTGAAGGCTGGTGCTATACGAGAATGCTACGATTAAGATGGCAAAGAAGAAAAACAAGCGAATACGTCCTTACAACATCAGAAGTTTCCTGGCTACTGATGTATGACGTCAACTCAAGAAAGCGTAAGTGCTTCGTTCATTTAGCAAGAAGAACCGGAATGGAGAGATCCGTTACTAAGTACTGTTTATGGCAAAAATCTGGAAGTAGAATGGAAGCACGTTACTACGACAACGTCAAGGAGCTAACTAAACCCAACCTAACAGACGGAGTAAGGAAAGCCCGAGATTGGAGAAAATGACATGAGTTCATAGTTAGTCTAGTCACAGCAGATCAGGGGTGGTTTTCTTGTTTGAAAGAACTTTCGTCAGACTTTATTCCATGTTATCAAGAAGGTCTCTCTCAGATTATGTATTATCATGTTTCTCGTGTATGTCGGACAGCATATGCTCAACTACATGTTTTATAGTTTACTAAAATTTTGCTAAAAGAGAAACAGTTAATAAGGAAAAAATAGAGAAAACAAGGAATAGCTGGTAATAAAGATACATCAGAAGACTCGAAGGAAAAGTTGTCAAAAGTGTATTTAAAGATGTTGCTCAGACTGCAAGAAAACCCTGATTACAGGAGCAATACACAAAAATCTCTGAGAATTTCCACTGAATGTAACGGGGAGGATGGAAGAGAGTTATTTTCACTGCACTATATAAAAGTTAAGGAAAGCGTTTGACGCTATCTAATCTGATTATAGAGACAGATAATTTTTCGGTTTTTCTTTGTTTCAATCACTGGACTTAATAACAGATAATGAAATCTAAGTTCTTGTCTAAGAGTCATCTTCGAATTGCTTTTGCGTGGATCCTCTTCCTACACACCTCATGAAAACATGTATGGACCTATTAGTCTCAGCTTTCCTTACTATAGCGGAATATCATTACTTCGACTAGCAATCGTTTTAGCTTTATATTTAGACTACAGGAAAGAGCTATAACATAGCATTTCAGGCCGAATTGAACGAGAAGTGGTCTGAAAGAACTTGCCTACACTGTGTATTGTAGCACCGAAAGGTACACCATGATTTGACTCTTGCAATTCACAAACGCCAATTTTCATTATTTGTCCTCTTTGGTACTACGGTAGCGCATGACGCTGTCGACCTTAACATTTTCTTGGGCAGATTTGAACGTCGCTTTGAAGTTAGAGGAACTCCGCTGAAAAAGGTTTTGTAGATGATAAGAAAACTGGTCAAAAAGTGTCTACATTCACGGAACTAAATCTAGCCCTTGGCGCGTCCCATTAGAGGTTTCCCAGCATTCAGGTTTAGGTCCTGTGCTATTTGCACTGTGTGCCCCCCTATCGGGGCATACGAAGGAAATATGATGTCTACTTCAACACGTATCCTGACAATACTCGGCGGTATTTCACTTTCAAGTCCCAATGCCTGTGTATAAAAATCGGTACTTTAAGAAAAGTAGAACTTTGTGAGGGGGTGTCAAAAACTCATACTGAATGACAAAAATCACTGTTAATGATCATAGAAAACTTCGTTCAAAGAGAAAAGCTAGCCTTCCTTAGGTATATCAACCCTTCCAGACCAGAATGGGGAAAGGGCGCTAGTAGGCCCAGAGCTCTATATATTCCTGATACCTCATCAATGGCTTACACAATCTTTGAGACTTCAAATATATTCAGGAATAACTTTATAAAAGGTTAAAAAGTTGGCAATGATGACGTTATGGTTCCCCTTTACCAAGAAATACTCACAACCAAGACAACAGTTTACAAATGTAAGTACTTGATGTCAACCTCTATTTTATTGCAAATAAGGTAAAATGCAGGCTAAAAAAAGCTCCTTGTATTCAATTCTTTGTTTACTATCTAATCAAGGCTTGATTTACGTTTTATTAGTCAAAGAATTTCTGATAATGGTTTTTGGAACTTGTTTTTAGGTGCTTGTTAACTTTCGGTGGTTTCGTGATATCGTAGCATCCAATTTCAAAAAATAATCTAATTTTACTGATTAAGCTATGAAATGAGTCAATATAAGTAAAAACTTGATACCTAGGAAAATATCAACAGAGTTATTAGCATGGAAATAGCCGATGGACAAATATTCCTCTTCTACCAAACCAAGAGAATTTAAAAATAAAACAATCTCGGAAGGGTTTTAAATCTTAAATATTAGTTATGATAAAAAGGGAAATCTTCGTTTTGTTTTAGAGTTTGAAATTTTGATGAGACAACATGTAAACTCCATATGCGCTTTGTTCATGGGGATATTGCAAGATTTTGAAACTGTACATTACAAAGGATGAGACAAAAGCATTGGTCCATGTGGTGGTGAGCAGTATTATTTATATCCGTAGCACTTTGAAAGCTGGAGTTCCAAATTCTATGTAAAACATATTTTCAAGAATTCTACAGCCATACTTATAACATAAGTAAAATGGTAAGACCTGATATATCAAACACATTTCAAACTGCATTTGAGTCTAGTCAAATGAAGATTGATATTTAAAATTGTTATACTGGCACCTAGAGTCATCCATTGAAAGGCACCAGAGAGAAAGAAAAAAACAAGGTATTCAAAAAAGGTGACCTCGTTACTCCAAAAAAAATTTAGACGGATTTTAGACCTTGCTCCACCCCTTTCATCGCACTGGAAAGAAATGGACAAGAAAAGGGTCACGCAACATGGAAAACAAAATCAGAAAAGTGGCCGTGGACTACGAAAAACTTTTGTGCCAGTGCCGTGTTGAAATCAATCAAATAGAAAGTATGGTTATATACCCCAAACATTTAAAGTAAGAATTTCAAGAGAACGTTTTTAACGTTTTTAACACCCCAAACCCTTTTTTCTACCGCAGTCTAACATGATATTGGATCATGCAATCATCACAAAATTATTTTTTACCATAAAATATCAATGAAAATCCATGGTAATAATCATGTTTACATATGAAGATGTTTAAATCTAAGGGCTCTCCATGCATGTTGCCCAGTCAAAGTTCCTTATTGAAAAATTTGAGTTTATACAGGTCATTGTTCTAATGGACCATTAAAGTTCAATGAAAACGAGGCATTTCTTCGACAGGGAGACAGGCTTACTGCGTTTAAATTCTTTCTCAATTGAAGATTGCAATTTTGTGATTCAGTGCAATGAATTATCAATTAGATAGAGCATAAGTGTGAAAACTCTTTAATTTTACATTTTCTATTAATGAAAATTTTTTCAACCTTTTAAAACATAATTTATTTGCAAAGATGGGATTCTGAAGGTCATACTCACTCCACTCTAACATTTTTGAATCAAGACATTAATTAAAATGATAATTTTCACATTACTTAGTCTCATGACATGGCACCCTAAGGTATGAATTATACAAAGTAGAATCATTTGGTAATTGAACGTAAAGGTCAAGTAGGAAATTTGGTAAAGCTCTGAATCGTTTGTCATCTAGCAGTCACAGATGTTCGAACTCGATTTAATAGACGGGCTAAATGGAAAAAGATTTTTCTTAAATGCTAACGCGTGATTGATCAGTTGACATCCTCATTATTGTCAAGTCTTACATTTACAACTCAGAAACTGTAGACAACATGAAATCGATGGATCGACATCTTACAGAAAGCACTGAACAATGACATAACAACGTAGGTATGTAAGGTATTCAAATAGGAGTGTGTAATTAATAAGGTTTAAAATCTACAAGACAAAGAGAAAATCTCTCACCACCGGGACTTGAACCCGTTGGCTCTACCAACTGAGTAGTGTGAGCCAAGAGTACTGCATAACTTGTTCTTCTAGTGGCCAAGATGGCTTGCAATTTTCTACCAGTGGATATTGACATCTATTGAGTATCTTTTCTATGGCATATGCGTTTATCATGGACTACTATCGAGCCTACGAATCTGCCCAAAGCTCATTGAGGTTACTAGTGGCGGTTTTCGGGGAAGATCAGCCAGGCCATAGCCCAATACCGCGCACCTGCAATGTGCCCTGCGCTTTAATACTTAGTAAATAGTTTGTGGCAAACTGCCCATAGTGATCGCGTTGGAAGCAAGATAAAACTTGGAAGCTACAAGCACTGGAGACGAAACGGAAAGTTCGCAGTATGAGCATGCCTGAACCCCCTTGCAATGTATTACTTTATAGGTCCCACCAAGCCTTGTCGGCCTAAGGCTCCACAACGTCCAAAACGTCCAAAACGCCACTGGAAGTTCCTAGCTATGGTCAAGAAAAGAGGATCAGAAGTTATGATATTAAAGACACAAGATAATAAAAGTGGATGTTCTGTCACCACTGGGACATATTAGGACAGTGTGGAGATAGTTCTTGAACTGACTTTTACCATGTCCTTTTACAGTAAGTAATAGTTTAAGACGTTGCATGGAATCAGTTTTAAGTAATGTAATTAAGTTTTTAGCAATTCATAATCCATAGAAAAACGTCAAGTAAACACTTTCAATTGCTTGAGTTTCTATCACCACCACTTTCATTACACGTACACTGTGAATGAATGGCCTTTGAAAGCTGTGCAGTACCTGTAGTGCAGAAAAAACATTTCTTCAAATTAGTGCCACGGTTTGTTTAAGGAAACAACTATGAGCTGAAAGTAGGCTTGTAGATAATCAAAGAATGGCTGACATAGAATGGATCTGCTTCTCTCAGAGCAATTCTTACTTCATAACGAGGGACGTTTTATTGAAAATTGTAGATGTTAAGATCGATTTACATTGAGAAACTTAGAATCATTATAGCTTTAAGTAGTTTACTGTTTAATTTATTTGTAACATGGCACAACAGCGCTGTTTTACGTATTATATTTTCATGTCACTCACTACAGATCTCCTACTTTTAAACTTTTGCCATAAATGTCTCTCCTTAGATTATCGATGTTAAGCGAACGTTTTGATGAAGAACCTTTTCTATAAATATTTTTGATGGGGCGCCCTAGATGTCAAGTTGAGCCAACGTGGTAATCTTGTTATGTTTTCTGAAAAATCAAGTTTAAGGATGGGATTAGGAATTGTAGCTTCGACTTCTGAATGATAAGATCAATCATATGATAGATTTCTTTCCTCTTTCAGAAATAATGCGTCGATGTATTGATAAATAGCTACATGGCTAAAAGGAAGAAGAGGAAAAGTTAAGCCCTTAATATTTTTGGAAGAGAATATGTGCAAGATTTCTGAGGGTAAATCTCCACAAATATCTTCTTATATCCCACAGATAGACGCCTTAATGAATACCTTCTGTTCAGATTTCAATACGTCCTAGCATTATATTATTGACACTCCAAAAACAGTGACACCTGCTTCATTTTTCAAAGACTTACTTATTCCTCATGAATTTATGTATCCTGCGGTTATTCATTTGGACAATGTGTTTCTGTCGTAAACGTAACAGAGACAGCAGTAAGTTGTCAAAGTCAACTACCAAATTACGTTTTCAGTCTAGAGTGCTTCTTTTGCTTAGGAATTAAATTAATCCCATAGGCTGACGTTGATTTCCCCCTTAGCTTCGCTACTAAAGTTACAACTTTTGATTAACTTCAGATATTGTTTTCCCAATTTTTTAAAAAGAAATTCACTGCTCTAAATTATTTGATAACGCTTTTGCTCCAACATGACGTAATTTGCGTCCAACATGTTCATTGAGTTCTCTTGAGGCACTTTTATCCATTACAGACGATGTAATCAATTTTAAGGCAATGTCAAAATGTATTTCTATCCTAGAAATACCTGGCTTTAGATTGTCTTAAACAAGGAGAAAGAATCCTATCGACCTAGAATTCTCATATGAATGCAGTTACAACTATAAGCAGACACTTGGCAAGTCGAGTACTAAAACTGCGCATGCCAATACTCTATTATGATAGGAAGAGGCTTAAACTATAAAGGATCTGTGAAGCGCTGCCTAATGGTACAACAAAACTGTTAGCTTTAAAATAATTGAAAATTTGGGTGGCCGTAAATGGCAAAAGTGTTTGCAAAGCTAGCACACCCCTTCCAGCATTTTCCTCCACTTTCTCCTTGTCTATAAATGTTACGTGTGTACTCCGTAGGGGACTTAAGCCTACCCACACTGGCGAGGTTAATAAGCCCCACTACTCTATATTGTTCCTGATATCTCATGAACGAGTTGTTTAATCTTTTACAAACTTTCTGACTTTTCTCAAATTGATACAGAAAAACTTACAACGAAAATTTTTGAAGCTGTTCTTATACGGACGCCATAATTAATTCCTACAAAGAGTCGCACGCAAGCAACACGAAATATCTACGAGTAAAACATCTACAATAAAGTTGGAATTTAACCATAAACTAAAAGAATTGCATGTAAAATAACTCTTGGTACTGGAGTATATTTATGTCTAAACTTTAAAGTCAAGCTCATTTTACGTTTTGCTACTAAACACCTTCAAGAAATGGACTTTCGAACGACGTTTAGGTGCTTTTCGTCAGATGAATCAACATAGCTCATAAGTTTAATATCTAAGCAGCAATCATTCATGGGGTTATAAACAAGGATGCATTCAAGAGGGGGCTAGTGAGGAGCGCCCCTCAGCCCCGAAATTGTCAAAAATGGGGGGCTGTTGGGGGGGGGCAAAGTGTAATTAATGGATATTTTATAATGGTAAGTCTTAAGCAAGTATAGATATTGCTGCTTATCTAAAAGTAAAGGTAAATTTATGCTAATTACCTTTGAAGCTTTTATAACAATGGACATGTTAATGATAGTTTTTAAATTCTTGTATTGACCAGAGATTATGAAGCACATTGATGAGCAACGCCAGATCGAGACAATATATTTATTTGCTTTTTGTCCGATCGATGTTGGGTCCTTCTGTGGGCACGCACCTCATTTTCGTTCAAGTTACAGGTGTTGAAATTCAGAGGTGAAGCAGCGAGTAAATGGTCCTTGTTGTCAAAACAAATATTTCGTCTTTTTCTATCTTACTTATCTTACTTACTTTAGCACTAAAATCAGTTGATATGGATGCTCTTTTCGACTCAGTTACTGATGAAGAATTATTAGAAGCGATTCCAGTGTTGTTAAAACTGCCTTCTGACAAGTCAGAACAATACAGACTTGTAAAGGCAGGAAATACCAAGAAATAAAAGTCAAACCCAAAGCTCGCAGACGAACGAATATGGCCTTCGTTATATAAATCAGTCGTAAAAAGTGCAGTTATAAACCTAAGTACAAGTTAAGTGAGGGAGCAGAACAGTGCAACGAATGACTGACAAGTTCTATTACGCTGCCAAAACATTAGGGTAAATATCTGGGAAACTGGTGCAGAAAGTCCCCTATCGTTACAGAAAAATATATTTTCTTTATGTAAATAGAAAAAATGGGTTTTAAACTTCCAGTTATTGTTTGTTTGGACTTAACTACGCTTGAGTACACCGGGTAACGTGGCATATAATTTGGCACTAGTGCGCTAGTGCGATATTGCAAACACACACACACCCCTATGAATATCGGGAAATACGTATCGTTAAGGAAAAATAAGCACGGCAGTCGATTCTACAGCATTTATATATGACTGAAAGACGATTTAAATGCCTACCCTACAACGTATAATTCAGTGGTGATCTGAAGTAAGACGTATTTATAAATGAGCAAGACTCTAAAATTGGGAAATGAGGTAGGATGTGTTGTTTTCTCAATTTGACATGAATGAAATCAAGTTATAATATGTTGCTGCATTGCAATCAAAGCCCAGCGTGATGTTTACAATAGTGCGTTACCATGATAAAAAATGCTAAAAATATCAACAGGAAATTGTGAACTTTTATCCCACTTATAGCATCAATCAAACAGGGACCTATTCCTGTATGATACATAAATAACTCACAGTTTCTTTTTAGCAACATTGCAAATGGGCAGCCTTGCAAATTTCACTAAACTTCGTTGAAGTTATCGGAATGTGAGCCGATGGCAGTCGCTGCAAATGTTGTCATGGGTAACAACTTTTATAGTTTACAATGATGCATTATCTTTGCCTATCACGTGTCTCCTTTTCACGTTTGCATACAATATAAATGCTGTAGAGTCCATTGGCGTACTTATTTTTGCTTAAAAATACGTATTTCCCGTTATAATACTGCACTGGCGCCCATGATTTTTTAAACATTCATAGTAATACCAGTATCAATCCGCGTGTATTTGATACCGTGCGTAGGCCCTACTGAGCTTTCACCTATCACGATTGTTTATGATGCTCTCATAATAAATCTGTTAACTTACCTCGGTATATGTAGTTTTCTTCAAAGTGAAGAGAACAAATCTGAGCCAATTAGCTATTTAAAATTTTATTTAAAGCTATTTAACTGTCTTTACGATTTATAAGCTGAACAAACTTTTCGGCCCATTCTTGATCAGTCTTGGCCTTTGGTAATTTAAAAAAACAGAGATGTAGTAATATGATGAGCAACCGACTTTACAACAACTAGGCATCCTCAAACAGTACATTTGAGACAATTTTGGCCCTTTCAATAACATAAAAAGGAAATGTCAATGAAGTACTTATTTCCCTTTAACAACACACCCTTATAAATTCATGTTGGAAGTGAGAAACGGGACCGTGGTGAAGGTGGCAGAGAAAGCCTCCTTGCTTTTGTTAAGTTTGATCTGAGATACGAAGCGATATTTTTAATATGCATATAAACCTGCTCCACACTTCATGTATTTTGCTACCTTGGGGCCACCTCCTCTAAATGTAGGAAAACAGCCGTGGTGCTCACTAGCCCCCCATAACCTCCACCTGACAATTTCAAAATACCATAGTCTGAATAGAGTTAAACGCCATAAACGCATGCGCATATGCAGAATGAATTTGATAGTTTTGAGAAGAATCAATCTTTCTTTAAATTTATGCAGGAACTGAGTTAGCTAAATAATATGGCTGTTAAAAGTATGATTTGTCTTTCACTATAAGGACCAACTTGAGTGACTATAAGGGAAATTCACATTACTTTAGAGAATATATTTCATCTTTTATCAGTGAGACTTTTTTCTCAAACTAGTACTTCTTGGCACGAAAAGGAGAGAAAGTTCATTTTGACTGTACATTCTAATGTAACCATTATCAATACATCAAATATAGTAAAACCTGGAAAAGTCTGAACTCATTTGTTTAGAACAGAGTAGGCACACATTCAACCACAAGTAAACAAACATGAGCAGACACACAGTAAAGTAAACAGAAACCCGTTATAAAATTAATGAGACTACTTATAAGATGTTTTGAAGAGCAATTTCGGCTTATCACTGCTTTTATTTCTTCTATAAAAATTGCTATCTCTCATCTCAACGTGGGTGCCTTCTCAAGATGCTTCCCGCGCGAAAGAGAAAATTGCTAAAAATGAGAAGTCAAGTTCGAAGCGATACTAGAGGAAAGTAAGAATGTCACAACCAGGATTTGAACCGTGGACTCACGCAATCTTGGCGTGAGGTGATGGTAATCGAAGATAACAAAGTTCACGTTTCTTTAGTCTCTACATAAGTTACCAATTATCCACCCGTGGACTTCGACAGTCAGCTCTACGCAATCTCGAGACAAGCCTCTGGCTTGCTCCAGCCATCTGACTTGAGTATGAAAGAAGCAGTGGCGGTTTTAGGGGGCGAGCGTGCCATTATCCGGGCCCCTCGCTTTCTAGGGTCCCCGCTCTTCAATGCGAAGAAAAAATTATGTGTCTAACTGTCCATATCAATCTCATGGATGTAAGTGAAAACTTGAAACTATACCCACTAGAAGGAATACAGAGTCTCCGGAACTTCCGCAGTAACGGTCGTCCCAGAGCCCCACACCCTTCAAAACTGCCACTGGAAAGGGCTTGCCATACGGCCCATCAATCTCTCCGAAGCCCATTGAAAGTTAGAAAGTTAGAATCCCGGTGGTAATATCTTCGCTTTTCTCTTGTATCTCTTCAAACGAGATACTTTGAAATCCTCTCTTTACGATGACACTGCATGATGAACACTTCGTAACTTCAAGGCGCTTTGGCAATCGATTTCTAAAAAATATCTTTCCTAGTCTAGCAGAACTATGAGGTGATGGCACACTGTAAAGCCAATCATTTTCCAAGTATTTTATGACACTTTTATTCTATTTGTAAATGTTTATTTTAGCAACAGAAATAAAAACGAAGCGATAACTCAGATCTTGCTAATAAAGTTAATTTGACGTTACAACCTACGTCATGACCTTTAAAACGTTAAATGCGAGGCTCTGTACCTTTCCTAAAGATCACCTCAGATTAAGTCTTCCTACGACCCATCAATATAAAAATATTCCTAATAGAATTTACGAAGTATGTCACTGCATGATTTTCTGTTAATAGAGAGAAGAAGTATCAGAACTATAATACCACACGCTATCTTATAGAGGACTGCTTTCCTGATTGCTTATGTCTTAAGCATACTGTTGATTGTTTTTGAAACCCAAATATAAATTTGAGATACATTTCTAAGCTGCTATAAATGGTGGCATACGGAGGATTTCCACAAGTGAAAATCACCCTTAAAACCAGGACTTTGCGATGGATTTGCAGTCCTTTAATCTCTTCGCAAGGGAACAAGCTGTAATGAACTATCGTAGGGAAGTTCAAAAGAGTCAGAGGCCCAGGTATTATTACTGGGGTGATACTTTTAAGTACTTTCAGTCACTTCTAAAACAATGACGAAACATTTGTTTCTAACTCCTCTCTAAGGCTTTCTTTGGGCAAAGTTGGTCAGGCCACTCTGTCAGCATGATGTTAAATTTTCTATCATTATCAATTTTGTCGTTGAATATATCTTTCTGAAACCAGGTTGTTAACATGCATTTGTATGTTTAAGGTAATTTATAAGCTAACCTTGTACAGTGTGATGTTCAGTGTGATTATCCGAGTGGCTTTAGATCCTCTATGCAAATTTTTATCCGAACTGGCCCACTTTTAACCAAACAAAAACTTAAAAATTACCCTTGGCAGCAAGTTATCAAACTGTTAGATCGCACTTTGCAGGACCCTCAAATCCAGAATAGACGCGCAGCTGTCGCTTAATTATCAACTCGTTACCATTTTTCCAAACAGACCCGACTCTATTCAACCCCGTTTATTGAGTTTGCACTCACTTGCCAATCAGAATGCAATCACTACTACAAGGAGAAAGAGTCAACAAGAAAATGTGATATGTGTGGAATGGCTAAAGTAATATTTTAAAAGTAGCACAATGAGCTAATATAGCGTAAAGAACAAGAAAATTGGTTTTCCATACCTTCAGAGTATCCAGCATTTTCGTATTATCCAAACTGCTTTCATATTCCTATGTTCCGCTAACACAGATAAGCGAAGGCACTCTGTATAGTGCTTATTGGTTCTGTACCTCTAAGTAAATTTGTAACTTGAAACTGGCTTTAATAATGTACTTATCTTTGTTTAAACTACAGCCATGATTAACAAACCACCCTGCCAAAAAGTCTATTTTAAGAGTTTGTTTTCAGAGCACATAAACATCTTAATATCTTTGACATTGGCACACTACATGAACGGAGTTAAACTGGGCAGCAAGCAAGGACTAACAGTAACAAACTGAAAGATAAACTAATAATGTTGATTCAAGAGAGAGCAAAAGAATGGAAGGAACATCAAAGGAGAAGCAGAGAGACCTGACTGATCATGTAAAAGTCGTCACTTTGATATATGAGCGCACGGGGTGGGAAGCAATTTGCAAAACAAGTTTCTGAAATGCCAAAATTCGGTCTGAACATAGTTGATAACTGTCTTATAAACCAATAATCAGTTATTTTCTATAGAAAACTCTAACTTAAAATTGCTGGATTTAATTTGCTAGAAAAACTCAAACGTAAAACTTAGGCAGAAAGTTCGGTGCTTTTATGCTTTGATTTGGCCTACTCATGATCAACGGAGATGAAACTAAGTTTTAATGCAATGCTGTAAATAAAAGAAAGCGATGGATTCAAAGCATTACTGGTAGAAGTATCTTTACAACATCATTAAGTAACCATTTCATCTTGCTACTCATCCTAGGTATCTCCCTATAAAAAGCTCCGCTATTTTAAGGTCACTAAAATTTAAGAATCTCTAATGGTGAACATAACAACTTGCTTTGTGCGTCTTTGTCACTTTCCTCGTGACTCGATTAATTTTGTTGTTTCAGAAAACCGTAGGTAAACGAGCTCATACATTAGGTAGAACTGAAGAAAGCGCGATCCTTTTAATAAATCAATTCACTCGGGTAACATTTTGTGGTGAGCGTATGCGTTTGTTGAGATATTACATTGAAAAGTATTTATTTTTTTCACATGCACACTATCCTCCAACGGATGCGGCTATTTCCTGGTTACCATGGAAAAGGTTACTTTTCTATTTCAAATGATAATAAAGTCCTTCCTAGCCTTAATGTCATTAACATTTTATGCTATTCTGTATGACATATCCAGGCCTCAATTCGTGTCCACGATATGGCCCAGGCTATTAGTTGAAGACTGCATGAATACTGTTGAGATTTTCAACGCGGAGGGGTAAAGTTGAAAAAATTTAATATTTTTTCGGATAGAAATCTAAAATGGGATAATAACAAACCAAAGTTAAAATATCAGACTTTGTAGCACCTATAAAGGTCTTTCTTTTGTTTTAGGGAAATTTTTCTTGTTTAATGTAAAAGCCCACAAAAAATTTTCCCTAGAAGTAAAGGGAATACTAGGGCTCAGTCCTCCTTTAGCCACTGTTTATGTACCTATCATGTCAATATTTTCTATAGAAATGTTGTAGGTTCAGCTTGCATTTTTATTTAGTTACTTTAATCTTTCGCTAACTCGTCCTCATTAAAATCCTTAATCTTTCCTAAAATCTCCTTTCTATCAGTTAAAGTCATTTATTCCTTTTGACATATAGCTTATTGTACCTTATGCATCTATTGTGATCATCCATACACAGAGCAACTCCAGTATATTCTCTTTGTTTATCTGGTTTATGGATCACTTGCATCACGTTTATACATTCATACAGCTGAATACAGCATCCATCCGTGTTTTCCTTTTTAATGATGTCAAACACCCATTTACTAATTGGAGCGTATTTAGTAAGCACTTGTACCTTTTTCACTCTAGATTCGAGCTTTCAGCAGTTTCACACTTCTCTGACATTTTGTTTTCGTATAGAACATCCATTTTATTTAAAATTTTGTTTAGGAAAAATGTATTGATTACTTATACTTAGACGATGATGACATGTTGTGAAATTGCCCTTGCACTAATAACAATGAACACAAATCAGATAAAATATTAATGTCTAGTTAAAACTGCATCTGCCATGATGCTTCATCAACGAAATAGCGTTTTCCATAATTGA
Organism: Carybdea cf. marsupialis auct. non (Linnaeus, 1758); assembly: GCA_010016065.2. Classification (NCBI taxonomy): domain Eukaryota; kingdom Metazoa; phylum Cnidaria; class Cubozoa; order Carybdeida; family Carybdeidae; genus Carybdea; species Carybdea cf. marsupialis auct. non (Linnaeus, 1758). Next base: position 1,604 of record JAAAKL020000841.1, on the reverse strand, counting down.
CATAGATTAAGAAGAGCCTAACAAACTTACAATATAAGGAGGTGTGAGTGTTTTGATAAGCAAGGTTGTGTTGTATTGGAACTCCTATTTGCGAGTAATGGCAATGTGTCGAGAAACCTTATCCGTATAAGTGACATAAAATGTCTACTAGTCTAAAACATTTGACAGTAAAATGTATAGTTTTAGCTAGTTTTAGGATATTGTTTGGGGTAAGTATCATCAGCAGTCCTTTCCTTACAACCTGTCCCATAGAAGTTCCTCATAAGCTATTAATAAAACAGCATCTAGCACAATGTTGCAGCTGATAGAAGAGCGGCACACAATGCGTTTCCTCTCAGTTTTTTCAGAGTCCATGAGTAATGACGGCATGCAGTTTTCAGTGCAGTGATTACGATTTTATTGTCTTTTTCAAGTACTATGAAATTTATGATTTAGATCTTTTAGTGTTTTTCTATTACAGAACCTTGGGGGCACATTAGCAAGAGATTGAAGGTCACTCTCGAAGAATTGGACGTCGAGTAACGTTGACTTAAGTTCCTCGCACGGTGGTGCTGGACTGAAAACAATCTCAAGACAGAGTCTTGTGTCTCAGGGTCCACACAACAATTAAGTAGTGTTCACAGAAAGTCAAAATCAATCACGCGAATAGAAACTGATTGTCTGAAAGTGGAACGTGGAGCTCTTGCTCTTTATATCAATCTGGGAAATTGGACAATGTAATATAAGAAATTAACAGAATAAAGCACTTCATCCACTGACTTGTGTGAAATCGGATTAATAAAATTCTACAAACCTCTCAGTGGAAGTGGTAAACTTTTCTACTCAAGTTAAAGGAAAGATCACATCAATAGAGCAGTGCTAGTTCAGAGCCCACATCAGGTCAAAGTCCACTTATAATACTGACAAAACACCCATATCAAAGCCAATTTAACTGTAGATCATGCCCTAGCAGTTAAGAATGCAGAGAGTAACCATTACCACCAGCCACTTAAAGAAGTTTGTTTTTACTGTAAATCAAACGAGGTTACTATAAAAATGGGTAATTTAAACCAAAAGTGGATCAGAGAAACAAGGAACGTGGTTGTGCCTTCCCTTTTGGCAACAGAAAGCAATAGAGGTAATAGAGTAGCAGAATGCAGGACTGTATCTCAGATGACCATTATTATCACATAGCTTGATGTGTTTTCGAGGAGAAGATATTCATGAATAAAAACTAAAATGAGAACTAGAAACAAATCATATCATTAGTAAGAGTTTTTAAGGAATGCTGTAAAATATTCTGGGAGATCTCAGGCTGTGGATATTAACACTGAGTACAATCTAGTTATCATGCCTATCCCAAACTCTAACTAAAAATGGTAATACAGATTTGTTTACAGATTCAAGCAGGAATACCCCTAAACGACACGCTGGCACCTTATTTCTTAATCGTCATATAATACTAACGTATGAAAGAAGCAACAACGTTAGGGACCTAAGAAAGGGGGCACTCGGAGCACGTGCCCCCAAGATTTTGCAATAAGCGAAAAAGTGTCATTTAAGACACTCTTAAATCAAACACGTTGTAAAGTGCTCTGTAAGTGAAAACGTGCCCTTTGACCTCC